>SRMA01023894.1:0-101856 GCA_007224835.1 Danionella cerebrum | reverse complement strand
AAAAAAAAAAAAAAAAAAAAAAAAAAAAAAAAAAAAAAAAAAAAATACAAGATAAAGAGGTTTCAGAAGTGACTAGAAACACAATCACTCCAAAACCAAATACACTTCATCTCCTAGGCATATCTCCCAGTAGCTCCACAATACGTACTCTTACAATTTGTATTGGGATATATTGTTACACCCCTAGAAGATTATTTACAAATTATGTTTTTAATAGTTTCAATAAACTTAAAATGGCATAGAGGCAATACTGCAATACTTTTCATTAGTCAAGAGAAGAACTATTTTAGTAATCATCCCAGTAATGCATAGCTGCAGCTTTGTCAAAGTATGCAAATATTCCTTCTGCATGCAGAAGTAGATCTGAGCAGGTGTTGAGTGCATTCCAGCCATTTCTACAGGGTGACAGTGGCTGAACATAGGTGAACGAGGAGCTGTTATATCAAATAATATCTAACAATATTCATGAAGTGAATGTAAAAACATAATAATAAAATGTTAAAGTAACATTTTTATAGCAAATGGACAAATGTTTGGCAAAGAAAGAGTAGGATTGAATTAAAATGCATGCAATACAACATCATTTCCAGCTTTAAAGGCAGGGTAGGTGACCTCTGGCGGCCAATATTTACATTAGAATTAACCTAAACAAACACCAAAAGGCCTTGCCCCATTTTGACAGCTCTGCAACAGACGAACATCTGTTACTTGGCTACAAACATGTTCTGGCACATTTTTGAAAGCTTCCCAATGAAAGTCTCCGTCACAGTTCTGGAAACGAGACTCTGACTGATTTTTGTGTCTCAAATTCTGGAGAAAAAAAATTTGGCATTTTCATCCTGGCTGTAGACTGGACCAGATCTTTACTCTCCGTCCAACCAGTCAATGTGTGTTATGTGGTTTTTGAAAAGGCATTTAATGCAGTCCATTGTGGGTGCAGAGTATGAAGTCCACGTCCTTTTTAAAGAGCTGGTCGATCGCTGGAAGACCAGAGCAGGAATTTAGTTTGCAATGCAGCCAGCAAACCAGACCTTTTCCTTTTGCTTATGGGGCTGTCTTCAGTCACCTGTTCTGTTCATTATTTTAGAGAACAGCTTCTAGGTAGTGGGTGGTCACATATGTTCATGGCTGAAGTGACAATTTCGTCGATACAGAAAGTAGCTGTGTATCAATTAAAAAAACTGAACTTGGGCACAACATCTGAAATGTTGCTTTGGTTCATTCTAGAATTTTTCGTAACCCAGGTCTGTCTGTTTTCTTAACACGTGGAACTGTCTTGACCAGCTCCTATCATGGTCACAGGGAGTCTGCTTGTGCAAACACACACATTCACACCTAATTAACATTATTCAGTTCTGTTGATCTATTTAGAAGCTGACTCTTGAAGGTCTGTAACGTTCTAAAGTTATGGATTCTGGTCCTATAAACGTACCCAACATGAAAGTGGCATTATGACCAGATATGGAGTGACACTTATTAAAAATATGTGCTCTGCATTTCACCCATCTAAGTGCACACAGCTGCAGTGCCCCTAGCAGTGGGGGAAACTGGTGCCTTGCTCAAAAGCACAGTTGTCGTAGTCACAAGTTAGGGACTGCGAGGTTCATTCAATCCACTTTGGGATCGATCACACGTCCATCTCCTTATCCACTAGGCCACAACTCCCCCATCACATACTACATTCTCCAGCCCCTTCCCAATACCCTAAAGTTGTCCACTGCAGCCTCATTGATTCGAATAGAGTACATGAAAACTGATGGGTCTGTCTAAAAAATCTAATCTGCCAGGTTTATTGTTAAACCCAAAAACAGCACAACTCCAGATGTAGAGGATGCATATCTCCATGTATAAAAAGTAGGGCACTTAACACACGCTTATTAGCACCATGTCGAACAAGAGGACCATTTCAGGTGTGTTCTGAAACATGAATCTACACTGTGCAGGCCTCCAAGACAGAACTCCTGCTCAAACATAAAAATCTGAAATACATTCACGTGAAAACTGAACAAGAGACGAGAAATCCTGACCTTCTAGTGTTAGAGCAAGCTGAAGCTTTGACACAGGAATCTTTAGTTTGCCTTCAGACAGCAGATACCAGAATTCTGTATTAAATGGATTACAGCTGAAAGACTTGGGCATCAGCTAATCCAAAAAAGAGGCTCTAGAATGCAGATGGGGATCTAGATTAGCTGAGTTCAGTGGCGGGTTACAGCAGCGTCTTTCTCTCTGGTTTCTTGTCCAGACAGGAAACTTTTAATACTCAGGACTATGGAAATCTATGGTATGCACCATGGTTTTGTGCCATTGAACACCAGAAATCAGATCAGATTTACACAACCAAGACAGCCCTGAGCAAGGAAGGTCTAATCGCTCGTGACCAGGAGGATAGCATTTTTTGCAGGTGAAATATCAAGTGTGTAGAAATGACAGAAGGTGTTATTTTTCTTAGAATTTTGAACGTGGTGACACTGGTTAATTCACTTCTAGCCTTAGCGAGGAAAACCCACAAACATGTTGCAACCATCAACACCCTTAAGGGAAAAACTTTCTTTTGCCTATGAGCTTATAGGGTGCTCTCTACTGCTCTAGTCCTTTGACGTTTATTCAGTGGTCAGTTGTTGAAACTGCAAGTAAGTTTTCTCTGAATAAAAGATTTTAAAGGTGAAGTTATGGCAAGGATGATGTGCACCAGAACATGAGCACAGAAAATATCTGAAATTCCAGGACAATAACTTTGAGGGAGACTTTTCTGGAAGGTGAAAGTTGAGGGATGAGATCACATGGATTTTTTTAGACATGTGTTTCCCACAGATTTCCTTAAAGATATAGAGAGCAACCCTGACATGTAGTTTCTCCAGAAAGTGAAGAACACAAACACTAATGAAAATAATCTGTGCCTTCCAGGCCTTCATAATTCATACATGAGAGGGTTAATATTCATTAAAGCACATTAAAGCAAAAAAAGAACCATTTTTGAGATTACTTTGTCAGCCAGTTCTGATGATCAGCACAGATTACATGGAAATGTGAGGTATGCAGATGTAATCTTCCACCTGCTAATCTCCTAATCATGTCAGAGTAGTCACCACATTCACTTCTGACATTTATAAAGTCAACGTATTTAAGATCCCAGTTTTAAAAGGGAAACAACATAAGATGACATAATACGACATACTCAGAAGCTTAAATGCCAGTCAATAGAAGAAAGCTGCTCGTAAATATTGTGTGTTGGAATCGATTGTTTGCTGCTTCCTCCAACTTGATAATCAATAATTACAGCTCTCTGTGCACTAGGAATCAAATATAAAAAACTAAACATGTCTGCCACTCCGTTAACACCAGTAACAGTGGCACTTCACGACACTAAGATGCTTCACATGCATGGTGAAAACACAGAATCAGCTTGAGTGCATCTGTTGGCTCTGTAACATCACTTATGTTGTTTTGGAACACAAAAACATTGCTTTTGCTTCATATGAAATACAAATTACAATTCTTAAAATGACAGCGTACCAGATAGAGTACCAACGTTTATACATTCTCAGTGCAAGTGGCAGGGGGAGTAAAGTGGGCTTTTAAGGCAGATTAAATAATTTTAAGTGTCTTCTTGCCAAAAAGGGCAGCGATCATTTGGAAGGATTTGATTCATTCTTTAAGCCCACACTAACAAAAAATGGAATAGCCTGAGGTATATGACAGGAGGATTTCAAGGTACAGAAAACTATTCGCCACAAGAAATGGCTTTAATGGGCTTCTAAGGTAATGAGGTGTAAAACGAGGCGTCCTATGAATATTGTGACAAATTTTAGGTATATTTCAATAAAAAAAAAAAAAATAAAACATTTTAAATTTAGCATATGGGTGGTTGACAAACAACACAAGTCTTACTGTCTTATGTGATATGGTGACGTTCAGAATTGTAACAAAAAACTGTTTCGCAAGTGGTAATTGTACATATCAATAGAACACAAAGAAATTGGTATCAATAAAGTTCTCAAGTATTTTTTTACCATTGTCATAAGGTTGAAAGGAATATATTGAAAATATTTTGAAAAATTTGAGGAGCGATGGCCTGATGATTTAGAAAAAGTAACTAAATTAACAGGTTTTCGCACGTAAAAGTTAAATATCAAAGAAGTCAAATGTTGCGTGGAGGAAAATACGGATGCTATCACATCTCACCATATGACAATTTAACGTATTGGTGCAGCAAATTGATAGAAAGATGCACATATGCAACACAACATCTGATGGAACAAACATATGTTTGGTCATTTTTGGTTACGGTCTTATCAACATCTATATTAGTTAAACTATTGGAATACTGCAGAATTCCTCTGAATACTTGGATGTTTAAATAAAACTTCATTAACTTTCATATCTACTGTTTGTAAATACAGAAAGAGCACAAAGTTAAACTCTGTCCTGCGTTTCAGCGGTAAAAACACACAGTATTGCGTGATCATGTGCTTTTTGGCATTTCAGCAGATTTTTTTATATTTACACTCTGTAAAATGTAAATTAATGTAACAGCCAGAAACATTTTTACTTTATTTTTAAGCTATATAGTCAGTGAAAACAAAATGAGTTTTTATAAAAACCGAAAAATCCCATAACATTCTTCATTAATGATTTAATGATTATTAATAATTTGTTTATCCTAAACATGAGTTTTGTGTATATTTAATGTTTACAAATTATTATTTCCTTATTGAATGTTGTCAAATGAAAGAAATTTTAAGAAAAAAATGTAAAAAAAAACAGGAATAACTGACCAAAGACAATTTGTGCACTCATAGCAACAATTAAGCTAAACTTTAATACATACTTTAATATAAATAATGTGACACAAACAAATGTTTTTCTTTGATATTAAAACATTTATATACTCTTACAGTGTGGTTAAGTGGTTCTAAAAGTCTATACAATGCCTATATTCAGACTTTAAACAAAGATGAAAGAAAAATAACAAATACGTCACTTTTAATGGTTCATAAATATTTGTCATGTCTAAATTGAACAGCCTACAGTCAGTACTTCCACCAAAAGGCCCCCAAAACAGACAGATAGCAAGGCTTTCATCAATGTTTGCATTGCTCATATGAAGTTTGAACCAGACAATAAAGAAGCCGGTGCCTTGTGATCTGTGTGTGCGTGCATGTGTGTGTTTACCTATATATGACTGGCTGAGTGCATGAATGTCTGAAAATAAACACACAAGATGATGTAAGAGTCCCTTTCTAAGTCCCCATGCAATTCATTAAAAACAAGCTTTGAATCGGCCAGTGATTCATCTAAACACACTCATCCACATCAGTTCCCAGTAAAACCAAGGGAAAAAAACAACAAAACTTTCCTCTTCAGCCTGAGGAAAACGCTCACTCACTCACCCTAGATCACCTCTCATCCTCTGCTGTCATCTCCTCCAAGTCAAATGAAAATCTTGGTAAAAGAAGCACAGGAACTATATCTAGCACAGAAGCCAATAGATCAGGTTAATTCAACATCTCAATCCACAACACCCTCTACAGCCTTCACAGAGGAGGAGCTACAACTCTCTCACAAACAGAGAGAGGGAAAGAGAGAGCACTAAAGGAAAGTAGGGATCGCAGGTCAAGGTGCAGAATTTCAAGCAGGTAATGAGTCTCTATTCAAACACATGGGTCCCTCACTTCACAGATCCTGGTAAGAGGAAACCACACACCCACAATTAAATATGTGCACAATGAAATAAAAGCAATCCTCTTTTAAGCAACTTGATGCACCCTGTCTTCATTCACTTGTTTTGTCAATGGTACAAACTTGTGTGTTAATGTGCAAAATCAATTTGCTATTTTTTATTCTACAAAGCTAAATATCGTCCATAGGATCTCGTCACTACAGAAGTAATTTCAACAAAACAAAAACAAATATTGTTTACATCCCAAGAAGGGCCACAAATATCAGACCTGGTTTTATACGATACATGCATAGATGTGACTTTTATTGTGATTATATGTGATTTTTACATGTCCAAGATATAAAAGTGGAATGTTGGTAGGACTGGTTGGTTTGGCCTTAAATCTAAGAAAATTTAATTTTGCATTATACATGCCTTTTATGCAAGTTATAGCAAGACAAAAAGCATTCAGTGGTGAAATAAGACATAAACTTCAAATACGAGCTTTACCCAGGTGAAAACTCACGTCAAATAAAGAGAATGTCTGATGAAAGAGAGGAGGATTTAGAAGTGCAGATTCATAATTAATAACCTTCGATTCACCAAACCAGTGATCTGAGAAGCTGAATTAAACGGGTCTCCAAGAGCCTAACTACGCACAAATATATTGTACTGTCTCACCACAGATAGGGACCTGTTGTTTTAAAATGCCTAAATAGCCCAAAACCATTGACAAAATGGCAACAGACTCCTCACATCTGCTTTGCATTTTCCTCTAAAAGATAGAACCATTCATGGCCCTTATTATTTACACATTGACAAATACATCCAAAGGCGTTTTTATTATTATTTATTTCATGCAGTATGTTGAAATGATTTCTGAAGGACAGTGCGTCATAGGCTTCATTCATTATTTAAAGAAACGACTGGCCCTTAGAAATCTCTGCCCGCACAGGTGATGTGCCACAGACGCTGTTTTGAAATAAGTAGGAATGACGCTTTAGAATTGATTTTGATTTCAAACATATTGTGTAGGTTCCAAAAACATTATTAGCTTTGATATTTTTGGTTTTAAACTAACACTTCAAGGACATAATTGGCAAGGTAAATCAAATTAAAATGCATGATGGTCTTTCAGTTTCATTTTACAGACCCCAATTTGGTGCCACACGTGCCATCTACTGGTGAAAAAAAGGGATAACCCTCGGTAGTACAAAACCTGTGATATGGCTTGTATTTTTCAAAGTTCTGGCACAAAAAAATGCTTGGAACTGTGGATAATGTTTACAACATGTTTCCCTGTACAATTTTCACATTGTTTTCATTTTGTCTTTGCTTTTTTTAGGGCGATTTACTAATTTTTATTTGGTCTCAACACTTTGATATTTGTTCTAAAACAAAAACATTTAGTTTTCAATTAAAAATGCAATTGTATTATTTTAGGTCTGATGTGGAATTATTGTGTAATATAATGAAAAATGAAGCAGGTGCTATACTATACGTTGAGATGAATGTGTATTTGAGTGTGTTGTGGGTTAAATTCCCTGCTTTTCTCTGGCGAAACCTCAGAGGTTAAATCTGGAAAACACATATTCATTCCAACCGTCAGCGTTTGTTAGTGGCGTGAGAGTGTTTGCACTTATCTGATTTAAGCTTATCATGCTTTTCAGCAATGTGCGTGATTCTTACCTTTATCTAATGATGCCTCCAGAGGAACGACGTCACCTTTGTGACCAAGCTCTGTCAAGGCCTTCTGTTTCTGCACCAGTGCATCTAGGATAAAAACATTGATGAATACCATTAGACTCATGAGAAATGTGCTGGGCAGTAATTTGCATTATAGCCCGCCTGGATGCTTAACTTGAAAGACCTCTGATTTTACCTCGCTTTATATCAGCTCTGAAATATCACACCGTTCTCTGCAGAAGGAACTGGAAGCATTTAACACATAAATCAATGCCAGAAAGCAGGATCTAATGCTTGTTAGAACACCTTCAGAATGGATTGCAATGGACAACTTCTTAAACTAATTAAAACCGGCATAATCTCTGATGATTACAAGCCTTCTTCAGCCTCTCAGAAATCTTCTCTCGCTCAATTTTGTTTCCACTACTAGTGGGAGAGAAAACTGGTTCTGCAAGCAGTAGCGGCGCTCCCTATATGCAAAATACGCAGTCTGTGTAGGGCACCAATTGCCAGAAGGGGGCACCATTATTCACTTTGAAATTAAAGAATTATATAAATACGAGCCGAATCCAGCTTCTTATGAATGCTTACCAGTCCAACCAACGCAATGCTTCCGACCAAAGCTTCTTGTGTAGTATTCTCATTTGTTCACTGCAGATTTATCGTTTATCAAATCGTGCATTTGGAGTTGATCTGAGTCAGTGTGTTTTTTTTTTCAGGGCAAATATCATTTTCAAGCTTTGGACAGGATCTTTAACTCAGTGTGTGCTGTTATGAAGTCTAATACTTTCACTTAATATTATAAAAAAATTCAGTTTATATTAAAGGTGTTTTGTACACATATCTTTTTTATTAAAAAATATTTAATTGTGGTTTTAATTGTGGAATATTTTCACCCAAGGATGTTTAGATGACATGTTTAGGTGACCTGTTAATTGTGCTTTGAGGTTCCATTTCTAGCGTTCTCTTGTGAATGTATTCAAAAACTCTTTAGATTATTATAGTAAGTCCTTTTCACTGTCAGGATCCAAAATGGAAGAATATTTTGCTGAAGCATTTGTTAGTTATTCCATCCTGAAATTGGCATTTTTTGTAGAAAAAAAAGGTATTTAGTGAAATTGTGTGTTTGGCAAATTTTCGGGGGGCACCACAGTACATTTCCGCTTTTTTATTTTTATTTAGCCAGCCCTGTCTACGAGTCAAAGATGAAGATCCTCCAGATGAACATGATCAGATCCTACAGCGGTCAGTGTCTCTAAGCATTCACACAAATACACATGCTCTTGAAAAATATTGATTCTGGGATTGTGAGTGACATAAAATCACTTAAGTGCTAATTGACATCTTCACTTATCCTCTTAAAACCCTTTAGCTCGTTCGGTATTTGAGAAAGACTGTTTCTGATTCGAGAGTGAAGATTTACTGTACAGCTTTAGGAATAAATTATGTCCCCAGCATAGCAATTTCAATGGAAAATGTCCCGTCTCCTGCATGCTGAGTTTTACAGATCGATGATGAATAGATCAAATGTGTTGTTTCTCAGACTGATGGAGAAACTGGGGTGGGGGGGGGGGTGGCTGGGTTATACATCAAGCTAGAAATTAAACCTCTTTGTCAAGACTTCAATCACAAAGTATTTTAAGTAAAGAATCTGAACATTTTGTTCTCAGAATTCTTGTAAATCCTTGACAAGTCAGCAAGTGCTAGCAGACATCTATTCACTGCATAAATCTAAACGATCTGGTTTCCATGGGAACCAGTATGCGCGATAAGAGTGAGGTTTGCAGGTGGTTCATCAGCTGACAGGTTTGACAGTGGTAACATGTGCTGTTTGAGGATGTGAAGTTTGAAGCATGTCCATGAGGGGTCGAAACCTGTCTGTCTCTCTGACAAAGTCAGGAGCAGACTTTGGACAAGGCCAGGGTTGCTAAGCAACTGATGTCAAGGTAACAGCTCCCAAAACTCAAGTCTGTGTCAGACAGAAGGGCGTCAGAGGGGCCTAAATTTAGAAACAGGAAACAACAGAGGAGTAACATATTTTTGAGTTGGGTCAACAGAAAAACGCAACTGATAAAAATTATTTTTGAAGATGTGCCTGCGTACTAGTTTTACATGACCCTTCTCACCTGTTACCTTAAGAAAATTTCAAAAGATCCCAGTGAAAGAAAAAACTGCTGCTAGTGTTAAACACTCACATATTCTCAGCAAATAAGAGGATCCCCTCTTGGGATTAAATTTAAGTGTTTGTAGAAGATCACATGGAAATTTTAGGCGAAAAACAAAGCGATTAGTTCAAGTTTTATGCTAATTGGCTTCTGCACTCTTTTGTAACCAATATTGCTTTTCCTCAAGCTATGGTGCTAAAAAATTATGCAAATGTGATTTTCAAATATCAAAAGACCACCAGGAAAATGGACAAAAAAAGCATCTACCTTTTCATTAATGAGTCTGAATAGGTTTGTCCAACACAACCTGATGAAAAGATGCATTGATTGAAACCTGAAGCAAGGATGCACTTCAAAATTAATCTCCACCTTTCCCATGTAAATGAATGGAAAACCATTCTAATAGAAAAAATATTTTAAATCCCATTTTTGCTATATAACAGGAAGTTACATCAGCACTAGGAATGCGCTAGCTCTGTACGAGGTTGCTGAGAGACTTTCTTTCTCATTCCTGCTACGAACCATCAATGCGGCACATAGCTCTTTATTCCCCCTCCCTTGACTTCTCTCCCAATCCATTTGGTTATTTTAACTATTAGCATCTTCAGTGTTTAAAGCTAAATAAAGCAACATTTTCTGTCATGTCTTCTTAAACCTTGCATTCAGAGTCTTCTATAATGGGTTATGATTATTTATTCAATAACACCATTCATTGATTTATTTCCCTGCCGGCTTATTCCCTTTTGAGGTTATGGAGGTCTGCTGGTGCCTATCTCCAGCTCACATTGGGCGAGAGGCAAGGGTACACCCTAGAAAGGTTGCCAGTCCATCGCAGGGCAACACACACACATTCACACAGATTTTTCAATTAACCTAACCACATGTTTTTGGGATTGTGGAGGAAACCGGAGTACCCGGAGGAAACCCACACAAGCACAGGGAGAACATGCAAACTCTTTCCAGGAAGGTCACAGGTAAATAACGCCATTAAAAAGGAATTCCTCTTCAATTACAATAATAAAACATGTTTTGATGATTTGTTGACACTTAACTGTTTAGGTGAAAAGATGAACTTTTCAAAGTTTAGTTGCGCTGACGTTTGAGGCTGATTGTGGCCACTTCTGAGCGTCCTGAAGAGTCCTATTTGTCATGTCAGCACAAAAATCTTGCCCATTTTGGACTCAAATGGCCCAGTGGCAGCAGATGGTAAAGGATAATAAAAGATGGCATGGCAAGGATAATCACAAGACTTTTTGGTAAATGCACACTAACTTGATCTAGCTGTACCTTCTTAAACCTCATTCACTGGAATGGGCAAAAGGTTATTTTAGAAGCATATCATCACTGAATGCTACAAATAGCACCACAGACACGCACACACGCTCTTTCTCCGGCTGGTAACCCCATCCAGTGCTCTGATGCCAAACAGTATACAGTTATAGGTTCCCATCTGTGTTTAAGATTACAGCCACGACCATACACAAGTTGCACCTTGAGAAAAATCTCACTTAGATTTTATCTTGTATTTAAAATCACAAAGAGCATGAGTTGGGATCTTTAAGCTGAATTAAATTACACTCATCACACAACACACAAACACATTCTGTTTGAAAATACAAACATTTATATATACAACTACTTAATGAAGAATGCAGTTGGGCTTACCAGTATAAAAGTCACATCTGCTTGTTCGTAAGAAAAGTCTACACTTAAAAGCAGCTAAATGAAGAGCAAGTATGTCCGGTTCGCTCATCTGCACGATCCAGACTAACAGAGCTGGAGGAATACGACACTCTCATTGAGAAGTTTAATTCTATACTGCGCAAAGGTTGCACATGGCTGCCTTTAAACAACCTCCCTCTCAGACTCATTTATCCGGACCCATGCGTAAAAAATGCACACAGTGGTGAATCTAATGGACTACCTAATGTCAAACTACTTATGAAAGAAGAGAAAGTAGCTTTAGCGTACATACTGTGACAGACTTTTTACTTATTCAAGACCATTCAAGCTTCAGCCACCAAACTTTGCCAAGACACCCAAATTTGTCTGACTTGGGCTCCTATATCTTTTCAGACCGACACCCATAAAGAAATTCTGGGAAATCTTCCATCGGCTTAACATAGGGTCAATCTTTGGAAGACTGTGACCCCACATGAGAACCTTATAGTAACTTCAAAATGACCACACTTGTGGAGGTTAACAGTCTGTCATACCAGTCAAACCGCAGGCTTTAGAAGAGGTTCAAGAAAGAAAAAAAAAACACCATAAAGGTGCATAAAGGGGTTTTGTTTATGTTAATCAATTAATTTACATTGTTTATGACATCGCTGACATCTCCCTAGCAACCAAACTGTGTACCCTAGCAACCAAAATTTCTGAAATCTATCTTAGCTTTGGTGAATGATAAAGACATCGGCATTGGTTTATTTCACACACAGTCATGTGGAGGAAATTACATTATGTCACTGACTCCTCTATAACAACCTTTCTTCTTCTTCTTCTTTTACTTTCGGCTGTTCCCGGTTTAGGGGTCGCCACAGCGAATCACCTGTTTCCACCTAACTCTGTCCTCAGTATCCACTACTCTTGCACCAACTAACTTCATGTCCACTTTCAGCACATCCATATATCTCATCTTGACTCTTCTATAGCAACCAAATTACCATATCTCTACATCAGGAAAATCATAGAGACGTGGGGGTGGTCTCTATTGACATGGGGCACATCATATTATGACTGACTCCTAAATAGCAACTTTTTAACCTAGAAACAAAATCAGCAGATCTATATCTCTATATAGGGAGGGACTCAAAGTAAGAAGAGAACCTTTTAAGGACATCATTGCTTTATCCATAGCAACCATATTGTTTAACCTAACAACTGATTTACAACATCTTTAAATCAGCTCAGGATACAATAGATGGGTAAAGTTTACAACACTCATAGTCACAAGGGGCACATTTTTAAAAATAAGTTTTAAACTGCATCTTTACAAGTCAACATTAAAGTTTCTGTGCACACTTCAGCCATTTAGTTAGACCTATTATTCATTAAACTTTTTATTTTATTGATGCCATGCCGCATTCAACACTAGGTTCACATTGTTACAGCTTTTTTTTGTGTTCTAGATAAAAAAAAAGGTTTAATCCAGGGTGAGAAAAACGTTTTAACACTTGGCTTTCAATCAATGCATGTGGGAAAACACTGTTGAGGCAGGATGAATAATTTAGATAAGAGACACAGTGTAAGCTACATTACATTTTTTAATACTTAAAATTAGGTCTTGTGATAGTTCGCTCTGGTAGAAGCTCTTGATTAGACACTATTTTATTTTGACGATATGATTCTATCCTGCACATTTTTTTTTAATTCCCACAGATTCTTATTAAAGCCAGACCTGACTGCAAAGTTTTTTTATGATTTCAAAAAAATTAAATTATTTATTTAAATTTGATATAGTTAAAAGTTTTAAAAGTAGAACCTAATAATTGGAAAACAAATTCTTTACAGCTAGATTTTCATTACATTAATAAAAAAATATTTACTTAAGTAATAAGTAAATATTAATAAGTAAATAAGTAAAGCTTATTCAACCTCACGCTGTTTCTGATCTGATCTATGTCCTTTTTAAAAGGGTCATTCTAAGCTGTGCATTTTTATAGATTTTAGCTGCTTCTTCTTCTTCTTCGTGTGTATTTTCTCCCAAGAAATGGATATTTACCGCATGACAAATTTATTGATCAATGCACAGAACTCCATACATCACTTCTGGCCAAATCAAACCCTAACAGAAAATAATCCAAAGGAAGAACATTCATTTATCTAAAGGAACGTTCACTTTCACTTTGCTTGTACATACAGTAGGAACAGGTTTGCAAAATTGTGAACAATTCTGTTTTTCAGTGAATAGGGGGTGCTGTGTGTACATGAAGGGTTTTAGTAAATGGTTGAATAACAAAAATTGACGTTTTTAGATCCAAAGTGTATAAGCAGAATCAGTTTATCTAATTATTTAATAAATAAGGTCGCTTTTGTCTTTACACTGGACAAAAAAAATAAAAATAACCTAAATACATCTCCCCTTTGACAGCTCAAAGAGCAGCCACTAAACTTTGTGAACCTCATAGAAACTTCAAACTGAGGTTATCAGTGCTAGAACACAACCACTGTGCAAAAGTATTTAGGTTCTATAAGGTTTTCTCACCTGAGAAAATTATTGAGACATGGGGCTTGATTATTTTACTCATAATGGTATGGGGTATTCCATTTTGCGAATAAAAATACAATTAAATGGCACTTTTGCAGGCCAACATAAAATACTACATAACGGCATTGCAAAACACCACCCTTTCAACTTTACTAAAACATTTCTTTGTGAGCCTAGCTCTTAAAATGATCCTGAGCTACTGCTGACCCCACCCCATTTCTTTCATGCTGAGGTTGTCGACAACATCCACAAAGCTATGTTTGTTTTCACACAAAGCTCTGTGCAAAAACATAGTGGATTTAACCAGAGATGGCGAATGGTTGTGGGGTTATGCTATTGGGGTGTGTGAAGTTTTGTGATTTAAACAAATAAAGCATTATGAAAATAACAGTGCTTTTAAAAAATAAAATAAAAAAAAAAAACCACAGGGTGGACTTTGATCATTATTTGTACAAACCACATTTCAAATGAGGTCCTCTTTACTGAACAAATAACTATTGATGCATTTTTTACATTTTATATTATTTCTATGCTGTTTATTATTGCATTTATTGGGATTTAAATCCAAATATTGTTTAACTGAAGTGCATACAGATGAAACGTCAGTGAGGATCAAATAAAGTCTGAGCAAAAGGTATTACAGATTAGCTGAGAGCACTTCCTGCTCATGTGTCTAATAATATTAGATTAAAACTGAGCCTGGAACTCTCTCTAACTCAATGGTGGTGATTTAGCTTGACCTTTAATGCTGCTTTAGAGCCATTTAAACCATTACATCTCACATTATGGTGATGTCTTTTGATCCAAGTGTGGAAATGGTTTTTGTGAGGAAATTGAGCTCTTGACAGCTTCAATCTGATCTGGATTTATGTCGAGATGTTCCATCCATCACATTGCATTTAAATGAGACGGTACACATGTCTGAAGGAGAAGAATTGCTTTCAGTCGCCTTGCTTCCTAAACATACACCTGTCTAGGATGCGTTTGACATATTTTGTGCATTTCAATAGATATAAAAACAACAGAGGCAACAAGAAAACATAAAACAACCCGACGTATTCCAAACTCAAAGGGCTAATAACCCATTATTAACGACTGACTCATTAATGCCGGTAGGATTGACTAAAAGCACAGGAGAGTGGGTGAGCGTATATGAAGCGTGTTATCAGCCCACCCCTTCATGATGTCATAATGAGAAATGATCGCCTAGCAACCCTCACTGCTGCTTAGAAGCTGATAGATAGGGAATTCAAACTTGAACAGCCCCATGACACCATATAAGATGATCACAAGCTCACCTTCCTCGAGCGAATGGTTTGTTTTGTTTCTCAAGCAATTCATCGCCATTAATTAGCGCACATTTGCCATTCTCTGATGTATAACTACTATCAACAGAACAAGCAACCTTCTGAATGTGTATGGCACAAAACAGCTGTTACACTATAACAAGTACAAAGCCATTAAAGCAATATATCTCATAACGCAGACAAATTGTTAAGTGGTTTCTTTGCTTGCTCCAGAGGAGATATGCAAATGTATTAGGCTTATAAAATAGCTCGAGAAAACATAATACTGTCATAAAAAAGAA
This sequence comes from Danionella cerebrum, assembly GCA_007224835.1. Lineage (NCBI taxonomy): Eukaryota > Metazoa > Chordata > Actinopteri > Cypriniformes > Danionidae > Danionella > Danionella cerebrum. The sequence goes on along the minus strand of SRMA01023894.1, from coordinate 86,548 downwards.
ATTAACTCTAAGCAGGATTGTCTGCGATGTGCTTATTTGAATGCATTGCAGGTCTGGTTTATTAGCAGAAGGTCTTTGTAAGGGCCATCTGTACGGCTGCTCTCTTGCGCTCTTCCTGGAGATAAATAAGCACTGTTCACATCTCTACTGACAGGTCCGTGTCTGGGAGTATGTCTGTGTGATTTTCCATCTTGATAAGTCATTGTTTTGTCAATACGCACACCCTGGATTCTGACATGTTTCCTAATGACACAAGCAACAACAAAGTCAAACACCAGATACTGTGTTATGAGCAGGATGTGTCGCAGGAAACCTTACTGACTGAGGTTGACATCAACAAATGGAATAATACAGATAGATAAAAAAAAGACCACATCGCTTCAAGAACCTTTATAAATGTGGGGAATGATTTAAAAATGTAAAGAAATAAAATGCAGGTCATCTGCATAGAATTCCACATTTTCACAAAGGGTCTCTTTATGTTGTTGTTGTTTATTCATTTATAAATTTTTTCCAGTCATAGTTCACTAACAAGTTTTGTACCGAAGTAAGAGATATTGAGGGGTGCATTACTTGATATTAAGATAATCGAAGGAAATGGAGGGGGTCCTGTGACTCCATGCAGTGGTGCTTTTAAAGGGAAATAATGGAAAATTTGACCTGGTAAACTTTGAATGCTCGTAATTGTCGATTACTTGTCCTAGAAGTCAGCATGCACTAGTAAAAGAATCTTATTTAAAACTATGTATGCTCAAGTTTTTATGCCACATATACTAATTTCAAACATACACTCACCAGCCACATTATTAGGTACACTTGTCCAACAGCTTGTAGACTCATTATTCTAATCATCCAATCACATGGCAGCAACACGATGCATTAAGGCATATAGATATGGTCAAGATGATCTACTGCAGTTCATCTGCAGTTCATCAAAAATGTGATTTTATTGACTTTGAACATGTCACAGTAGAGCCAGAAAGGCTGCTATTTCGAAAACGACTGAAAAATATTGTGAGTGGACTGTGAAGATTGGACAAATGTTGTCTGGTCTGATGAATCTCGATTTCTGCTGCAACATTCATTAAAACATTAATCCATCATGCCTTGTAACAACAGACTGGTGCTGGTCGTGGTGTTAAGGCTATTTACTAAGGACACTTTGGGCCCCCATCAGTACCAATTGACCATTGTGTCAATGCCACAGCCTTCTTGAGTATTGAGGACACGTCCATACCTTTATGACCATGGTGTACACAACTTCCAGCATGATAACATGCCCTGTCACAAAGCATGAATCATCTCAGACTGGTTTATTGAACATGAAAATCAGTTCACTGTATTCAAATGGCCTCCACAGTCACCAGGTCTCAATTCAATAGAGCGCCTTTTGGGATGAGGTGGAACAAGAGATTTGCATAATGGATGTGCAGCCAACAAATCTGGAGCAAATGCATGATGCGATCATGTCAAGATGGACCAAACTCTCGGAGAAATGTCTTCAGTACCTTGTTGGAGTTAGTTTTGAAAGCAAAAGAGGTACTAACAAGATATACCTAATAAAGTGGCCAGTGAGGGTAGACATTGTTGGTGCAAATCAGCTCTTGAGTATTCTTGAATTCCATTCTGTTTCACAACAGTAAATGATGGATAGCCGTTCTGTCATACACCCCAGCAGGAACAGCATATTAATTTGTAGGTGAAAATGGCAGGAGCCAAACAGTTCAACAAGTTCCAAATGTGTAAAAAGAAGCAAGCAACAAAAAAATCCCTAAAACACAATACAAATAAAAGCACATTTTTTTCTAGTGATGGTTAAACCTCTACTCGTCTTTGACTTCATTACATAAATAGCATGAAGTGGGATGGCAAACAAGCCCTGCAGTTTACAAGAACCTCTCCTGAAGTGGATGTGGGACATTAGACACAAGATCTCAATCTGCTGAGCTCTCAACGAAGTGCTGAATGAAATGAGAGAGAGAGCTGCAGGTGAAAGCCTCACAGTGATCCTCTGAGTATAACACTTATCATTTGATCGTGAGTAACAAGAGAATTTGGTGCCTTTTAAAAACTCCAGCTATAGAACACCGAATTAACACCTGGGTCTGGACTAGCTATAAGTAGTAAATAGTGGTGTAAACCTTACTCCATTTTAATCTATGAAGACTTGCAATGGCAATAACAATTCTGATACATCACGTGTCCTTAATTAGGCAAACAAACCCAGAGAAGCCTCCAAATGCATCATGGAGCACAGAGAATCACCCAAGAGAATCGAAACCAAAGCTTGGGCACAAAGCATAATGGCAATCAGACGGACCGATCAATCAATGAATGGCAACAACACAACAGGAGAGCCTTATATAAACGCTCTTCTATAATGTGGTACACTCAGTCTGACAGCAGTAATGGAAAATGAAATGAAAGGGCATTTCCTGAAACATGAGCCATGCTTGATTGCATTACATGGGTTCACAGTAAAAAAAATCTTTCTTTTTTGGTCTTCTTTATACAGGAATATACCAATATTTAACTAAATGCTGGCAGTGATAAAAACCTGAACTTCTCTAAATATGCAGCAATATTATTAAATATGTTTTCTCCAAATTCATTTATTAATGCCATTGTTTAGTCCTCATAGTGATCTGACCATTCACGAAACATTGAAAACGTGTTGACAATAAGGTTTATGTAATAATCTCAAGACAATAAGGTTTATGTACACACTTCCGCTAAAATCTCAGCTAGCTCTTTTACTTCTGCTACAACTTACTAGCAAAAGCAAAGCATTGTTGTGTGCCTTTGTGGCAGGCCTCAAGTAAGTATAACTTCTTATGTCTTGACCGAGTAGAACTTGCTCAGACATCACTCCATTATGTCCTTCTAGTTTAAATAAAAAAAAATTAAGGCCTGCAACAGCATATTTGTTCCTAGTTGAGACATTTTTTTTTTTCAAACTAACAGTGAAATTGTTTGACTATAATGAAGTTTTGTGGTTATACCATGTTTTTGTGTCGTTGTTACGATTCTTTCTGGACCATTAACTGACCAGTCAGTGATCAACCGGATGTTGTGTCACATTGCAGTGGAAAAGAACCCTAATGTCTATACAATTCATTGAATGCCAAGGCCTGTAAGGAAATTATGAAGAGATTGAATTAAAAATGCCATAGTGCATTTGAAAAAATGCCATGCACTAGAAAACACAGAGCAGGCTTATGTTAAATACTGAAGAGCATGTGCGTAAAGCCCAATAGCACCAGATTGAACACAGAAATGATATAAATGATTAATTAATAGTTGAGGCACATTAAGATAAAAAAAACACACACACAAAAATCAATTAATATAGTGGTTTGTGACCATTAAACAAATAACAAAATCTTGACGAACCTAAAGATTATAATACAAATAATGTGAATAATACGAAGATTCCCAGTAAAAGTACCATTATGCATCACAGTGTTCAGCTACTTGTTCATTTCAGCACATTCATTGATTATCTATTAATTGTTTTTAAAGTGAACGCCTCAATTGATCTGCCTCAAGTTCTAAACAGAATGCACATTGGATGTAAAAGAGAGAATAGGGAGAGTTTATCTGAAGCTGTGTTGTGTCAACCATTGGAAGGTCACTCACTCAGGTAAGTGACGTCAGCGGTCACAGGTGTGCTTTTCTTACCGTGATGGTTCTGCTGCGACGGCGGTTGCTGCTGATGTTCCTGCAGTCCCCCCAGTTCTTCCAGCTCGCCGTGTTCCGCCAGTCTGTTGCCTGTGGCTGTCAGCTCTGTTCGCAGGTTCGCCACCTCCTGGACCGCGCCATCGATCCGCTGAGTGAGCTGCTTATTCTCCTCCATCAGTCTCCGGTTCTTCGCCTGCGGGAAGAATCCACGGAAACCACGGAGAGAGTCATATCACCTGCTCCATCATTAGTAGGCTACTCTAAAAGCCCATTCCCGCAGAATCTTCTCTTGGACGAGCGCATAAATCCCCCAGAATCCGCAGGGTTTACAGTCCCATACTGTTTATTGTCAGGCTGTGACTGCCAGAGACAGACACTTGACAGAGAATTCAAACACTGAAATGATCTGCTCGCGCTCTCTCTCGCACACAGTTCTACCTCTTGACGGACTGTACCATCTGAGAAACAGAGGAGGGGGCACCTGTTAAGAAAGGAATGTGCCATTTGCGTTCATTCATTCTTTTAAACAAACGAATAAATGCAGCGAACTCAAATCTTTTTAGTTAGTTTTACATTTGTTAAAAGCGAGGGAAATCTCCTGCTTTCCATCTTGAAGCTTAAAAGGAAGTGACTGAACTGCAGTTCCTCTACCGGCCGCTTGAGACTTGCTCCTGAAGTGAGCAGGTTCTCATTCACTCCAATGTTAAAATTGCCAACTTTGGAGCTGAAAACTCATATTTCCACCCCTGGCTCTGCTACTTTGTTGATTTAGATCTGTAGATTTGACCTTTATGAACACGGAGGGGGGTTAATTTCTTGAAAATTTGTTGGTTTAAGAATTTAAGGGTGCGGTTTCTTGTGGGGCAGATAATTGACAGTTCTTTCACCCCGTCTCGTCATGCGTCATCCTTCATCTGATGAACTTGGCTACTCCTTGTGTTTAGATTTTACTATCAATGTTTATTTTTTGTATGTATAGTTTTTACGACCAGGTCCCACATTTCTGGATCTTTTGCCCATTTTCGATTACCAGAAAGAAATTGCTACATTGTGTCAAATCTTTTGTTTTGTGGCAACATTAATTAGAATCAATAAATTATGAATTGTTGAGATATTAATCACTGACCCTCTTGACAAATATCCCTGCCTGCAGACTGCAGATGAGATAAGCCCAACCCACTGAATGTTGAACCATGATGTCACTACCATGCTAAGGCCTCTACACACTGATCCAAATTTTCAGTGCGACTCTTTGTGCAACAATGCGGCTCGATCCAAAACCATGGGCGCCATGGGACATCACACATCCGAATCTTAATTCGATTGGTGTGTAGGGGAGTTCAGTGGGTGGGGCTCCACATTCAGTGGGTGTGGCTTAACCCATCTGCAGTCTGCAGACAGGGGTATGTCTCTATTAAATCTTATACTGCTTAAATCTGAAGGGAACTCACTTATTTGAACAATACATATTCAAATTCCTGTGTGAGATTCAGCATGTGTCTTGTGTGCATTGCAATGTGTCTTCATTGTTCAACTACACAATCTGTATAGGTATTGACTGAGTGAGAACTGGAATATTGTTTTGGTTCTTCCACGCAAGCATTTAAGAGATCAGTGTTAATCAAGGCCAAATAAAAAGCTGCATGCATTTATTAAACACTTTTAGAACCCTTAAATTGTTCTCTTTTGATCACTTTATCAATTAAATGGAACACGATTATCAATCTAGAAGACTTTTCGACTTCAGGCAATGCTCTCAAATCTAGGGTGGAACCACACCAGACAACCTGTTTGTTCTTTCTTTGATGTTCATCACTATGTCATACTTTGTGAGGCTTAAAAGATTAGTGGCCACACCCAAAGAAAAACTCAGACTAAGATAATACATCCAAAAATTACCTGAAACATTTTAGAGTGAAAAGCTAATATTGAAACAGTTGCACCAAAACAGTACTCCACGAGTTTTCTTCCAAGTCTTTAAATCTTTATCAGTTTCATTCCAGTTTCCAACCAGGCCACACCCGTGACATTAAATATTAATGCAACGCATCAACAGCTAATCATCAGAAATCAAGCAGAAAATCCTTCTTTAGGAAGACAGGTTGGGGGGGGGAGGGTAAGCAACATTTTCTTTAGATTTATTCACATTTATTTCTATTTTGAACAACTATTCAACAGTTCTGTTTTAACTAAAAAAAATATTATTTTAACTGGACAAAATATTATTGTATGTTTTTTATTCCATTATTATATGAATTAACAAGAAGCTTCAAGAAACATAGAAATGTAATTCAGGTCTGCAGGGGTTCAGTATTCCTAGTATTCCAAAGCATATAACGCCACAACACCTCTCGTTGATTATGACACCGTTTCCTCCAAGCTGCTGTCAGAGAGGTATGTGTGCGCGTGTGCGTGCGTGTGTGTTTGTTTTTTGTTAGAGGGTGACATTCAGCTGTCTCATTCAATGTGTTTGGTGTCTGTCTCAAACGGTGGCTAAAATCCCTGGTGGAAGGCTGTTTTGTACTGACCTCTCCACTACTTGAACATCTACAAAGTGTAAAGCGTAAAGTTCTATTTTCGAACAAAATCTTGAAAACACTCTTTCTTTAGGTCACACTTTTAAAAATGGCTTACCATGAAGAGTAAAGGAATGTATGAGAGGTGACAGAGGTGCAGCCATGTTGACATATTGATTTGCAGGCGATCAGATGAGCGAGGCATTTGCATAAATTCAGTTTAGTAAATGCAGGAGATATCATTTATAATAGTGTGACTGATACTGATTTCTATAAATGATCAGCTTGGAAGTTGCTAGAAAGAACTTTTAATTCCAAACCATTGACTTTTTCAACCTCAAGAAGTGACATCAGCCAATCACAGTTTAGATTTTTAAAGCACGCTGACAGTGTGAGTTTAAGTTTCTGTAAGAGAAATGCTCTTTTTTGGGCAAAATGTAAAGAGTGAGTATTTTGAATTGTAGCAGATATCACAAGGGTTAGATTTACTTTACAAAACAAAAAACAAGTAGGAGCTTTGGAAGTTGTTTGGTGGTCCATACAACAGACTTAATGTCTAGGGGATTAAAAAAGGAAACATTTATTAATTTATTGCTAATTCAGCACTAAATTTGAGATTTATAATGCTGACCACTGCTCTGTTTACAGATTTAATTTGTAAAACTATTAGCATTATTAAAATCAACTATGTTGTGACCAAAATGTTTTAATTCTAGTTGTTTTACCATCACATTAAAATCAAATCAATCAAGAACAGAATCAAGAGCATGCAAGAAATATTCATAAAAATGAAATAATATGCAGCGTTTTCTGATGATATCACCCAAGGATCTCAACAACAGATTAAAAAGCAGAGGGCCTAAAATTGATCCCTGTGGAACACCACACAGGTGAGAACTGAACATCCATTTTCACTGTATACGACCAGCTCTTCAGGTACAACTCAAATTTCCTGTGGCTCAGTCAAGAGCAGATCAAATGTGGGCATGACTTGAAGTATAAGTCACTTTGGATAAAACCGCCTGCAGAATACATAAATATAATAAAACATTGAGTGCTCTGCCACCAAAAACAACATTGTGGCTGACAGTGTTGCAAGCTGCTGAGAGAATTTAAGTAGTAAAATGTCATTAAAACTTTTGAGTTTTTGTGCTAGCATTGAGTAAAACCAGACTAAAGGGTATCGTTTAAATCCTATACATTTAAAATAAAACATACCAGCTGTACAATGGCTTGGTTCTTAAAACATGATTCTGCGAAGCCACATGTTTCGTATCCAGAGTTTGAATGACCACTTATTTAAAACAAGAAGCATTTATTTACGTGCTCATGGGGCACTAGGGTTTGGCTGGCAACATTTATATTTTTCTCAAAAGAAAACGCACTACAGTTGAGCAATTTGATCAGGGTTCTTTTACATCAACCCAAATATTACAAGTAAAAACAACTATTTAAATTCTGTGTACAAAGGTACAGATTTTGAACTTACATAATAAAGGAGAAAATGATAAAGTACAAGAACTGATGACAAAAAGGAAACCATTTTCATTGTGAGTGCTCAAAATCCCTTCAGATCCCACATTTCGAATCTCTCATCCAGAAGCTATTTCACAGGAATGAAGGATCCTCTCATCAAAATCATTCTAATTACTGCTTTCCAGGATTACTGTAATGAGATTTAGGGGTAAGCACAAGATTAAATTTGTCTTATTTACACACTTTCTCTAATTTCCTCTGGTACTCTTTGTCTTCCTCTCCTCTGTCCTTTGCCCTCTCCCTTTCTCCCGGTCTCTCTGCGCTCTGCTGAGCAGGAAAATGAGGAGAGAGAAAATTAATGTAGCTCTTGCACATCCAGACACAATGGAGCATCCAGACCCTCTCCACATCCTGCCTCTACCTCCTTTCTGAAACAGTGTGAAAAACGATTCCTAATAAAAAACAGTTCCATGTAGAGTTTTAAGCACTCATGCGAGCTAGTATCATCACCATGGTAACAGCCCACCATCTAATGTCAGTCAGGTGTTTCTTTGGGGACCACATGTTTGTGATTGGTTGGAAACCTTCTGGGATATCGGAAGCAGATGGCATTATGGGAAACGTTACTCATTTGTGACATGTGCCCTCTGAGATCCAGCTGGGCCTTCACACACTGACCAGAGTGAGTGTGTGTTGGCTTCATGAGGATTAGCAAATTGACTTTAGGGGACCTTATCAAACCCCCAGGGACTCACCAGGGAGATTGAGTCTGGACCTTGGAGTGCACCGTCTAGGTCTTATTCATACAGAGGGTCCTTAATGTGAACCATGAATTCAGCATGGCTTATAATCATAAGCTCATGATAAACATGTAACCCTATTAAAAGATCTCAGCATTCAGCTCTCTGTGAGCGTGTGAGGGAACAGAGCAAGATGTGATTCTGTGCTTCAGGTTATTAAAAATATCAGGAAGATGGCAGAAGCATTTTCATTTCCAGCTTCCCCCCTCCCTCCTAAGGCCATGAGTGGCAGGTTGGCTGATGGATCTACAGCCTGAGAAGGATGGGGTTGAGTGGGGGGAAGGTTTCAGCTCATCAGGGTTTGATTGGTCCAGGAGGAGCAGATGGGACGGGGAAATAGTCTGTCCAAACACGGACAGGCCCAACACAAACAACCTGACAGACACACTGGAACACTATCACACAACAGTTTTCTGCACAGGCCGTAGATTAGATACGGAAAATCACCCAAAAAATCTTTGGAGAATTTAGCCACATTTGGTTACATTCCCCTCGGTCTATGATCTTTATTTTTCTCACTTAAAAAGGAAGGTTCCAGTTGACCTATCACTAAGTCCCATCTCCTTGGTAACTGTTACTGAGACCCCCGAAGAACCTTCGATTGTTTTTCAGTGGGATGAAAGTCAGAATTTGGATCAGGTTTCAATAGGAAACAACAGTTAATATAATTAAATTAGATTTGTCTTCCCAAATGGAGAATACTCCCAATGTGGTGTAAACATCCAGGTTAGAATTGTATTGAGCATCGCAGGATTGAATTAATTAGCTTTAATGGTTTAACATTGATTCCACAAAGCAGATGTTTATATTGTTAGCACAGATGCCACCAGTATGAAATACACAACCACATAACAAATGTTTACAAAATGTATCTGCTGGACTAAAAACCTGAGAGTCTTTACCACCAAACAACTTCAAAGACTGATATTTAGCTCGATATTTTGTTTTTGATTTAGATCAGGATCCGTATTCAAAGAACTGCTTTACCTTTGTCATGAAAAACTCAACATCAATCCATCTCTAAAGATTGTAAACAATGTCCAAGTGCAAGAAATGCTTAACTGTGGTTGGCTGATCTATGCTCTTGAGGTGTGGCTGAGCAAAAGGTCATGTTTTGACCCAGAACCCAAAAGAACTATTATACTTCTTTAATCTGAACAAAGCATTCGGAGTGTAAAAGCCAACATATTGTAATTCATCTTTCACTTCAAGATGATATATTCAAGAAATGGGGGGCTGGTGATGCTAATCATAGTAACAAATTAAAATTTGTATGAAATCACTGACAGCTCCCTAGCAACTAAACTGTTTACCCTCGCAACTTAATTTTCTTATCTCAGCTTTGCTAAATGATAAAAGATGTGGGGGTTAGTTTACATCCCTTAAAGTGATCAAGGGAATCTTATATTATGACCCCTCAATAGCAACCTGACTGTTTACCATAGCAACTATTTTGTCAAATCACAATCTCAGCTAAGACATCAGGGCTGGTTTATATTATTCATATCGGCATGGAAACCATTCCATTTCGCTGATAAAAACACTTTTACGAGCCAACATCAAAGTTTGTGCACCAATGCATTAAAGTATATTCCATCAAAGTATATTCATTTTAATTCTGACTATTTCTCTGGTCATTACTATCCTATCCTATTCTCGTAAAGGTAAACCTACATATATAAAAATGAATATGCGTTAAATAAAAACACACACAGAAGAACTAATGTAATATGACCACAATGTAAATTGCTCACAGATCATGTGACCACTGATGGCAGCAAGTAGCATGAGTCCGTTTTCAAAAGGAAAATTCTTTGACATTTCTGTGAGTAATCAACTACTTGAGATTCATCGCACAAACGAGGGGATTTCAGTTGTTGAAATCTGAAAATTCTTATGCAGGAAATGGAAGGAACATGATAAGTTTTATTTGATTTGGGTTGCAGTTGATTCATGAGTGTAATCGACTTCAACGGTGCTTCTCTTTTGATCATAAGCACTGTCTGCTGTTCATCATCTGCAGTCAGTGTTCTTCCACTCATGCAGAAGACTGTTCCTGAAAGAACAAAGAGACCTAACCTCTGCAAAAGTATTAGCCCTCACCGGCACACAAGCACCGGCTGATAAGCCTTGTATGGTGAATTTCAATATTAACACGGTCCCTATGTGACTGCTGTTTTCCATTTAGGGTGTGCTGAAGTTAATTAGGATTTAATAAAGTTAATTTAATGAGCTTCAAATTAGGTTCGAGCTTTAATGTGCAGTACATTTAGGCCAGTGGTTCAGTCTCCGAAGGTGTGTTCAGAGCAACTCAACAGAATTATGTATAAAAAAATGAAGTATCATGATATTGAACATGTACCACATTATTGAAATATATGTTCTTCTGCAATGTAATTCCTTCTAAAGAGGTTTTATGCAGAGATCAAACTTAAAAAAACATGTTTTATTACTTGTTATCTTTTGTAAATTAGCTGAAATAACAGTAATTTTATGAAGTGAGGTGATAATTCAAGTAGTTTGTATGAATTGAGTGCGCTTCCCTTATATTTCCAGAATCTTATAAGACACTGTGTCCTGTTTTTGTCCAAAATCTGTGTGTTCGGGTTTATAAAGACAAAACTCATCAGAATTTATTAGGAATGGACTTAGACAGCATTCTCAGTGGACTCTCACATCCGTTGATGAACAGTGGTCATTATAGCTTTCAGCTTTTCATTAATGAAGACAGATCACCACTTATCTACTGGAGTGCTTAAACAGACACATGTTAATTAATCAAAAGCATGCTGACAGAGAAGAGAATAATGTATATCGAACAGGAAGGCTCTTCGTACATTTAAGAGTGCAAATGTATGACAACTAAACCACAGTCAATGCTCATTTTTAAGCAAATCATAAATATTTGTTTTTCTCCCCATGCCCAATGGAGCCAGGTTCCAATAAAGATAATTTCTCGACTATTTCATTTCGTTTTGTGTTAGTGCAGATTAGCCGGGTATATGGTGCCCTCTAGCGGTGTTTTGCTACTAAACAAGAGCAAGGCCCTGGAGTAGTCCTAGACAGTGCAAGTCACATGAGTCTTATGATCGTATCAATAAATGGTTATAAAATTCTTGTTAGAATTACATTAAATATAACATTTCGACACAACTACATTTATTAAAAAGACTGAATAAATATTGTTTTGCTGTGTCACCCAAAATCTACAAAATGATTTGATATTAATCTGAATGTACATCTGATTAAATGCAATGACAAACTCTGATCACTAGATTAAACATCTTCCAAAGATGTTATTTTCAACTTTGACCACACGGGTGGACACAATAAGTACGGCTCATTGCATATTTATGCATTTGTGCTGCATTCTTTTGATGGTAGGCCCAAAATCCATGCCCCATGGGTTTTTCTGCAGGCTGTGAGAGAAGCAAAATAACAGACTATAAAAAGCCTGTGACATAATATTAGCTGACACCAAAGGTCAGACTGAAGCTTATTCTCTCCTCATCACTATGTTTTTGTGAGATCCACAAATAATGCACAGCAGTGACGTCAGAATGGCCTGCATTTAACGATCCGGGGGAAAAGATTTCATCATGTTAAACCCCTGAAGGGTCTGCAGTGCAGCAGAAAAAGCAGAAATGTTCAAAAGCGAAAACCTCAAGGGTCACAGCCTGCGGAGTAAATGAACAGAGATAGTGTAGCCAACACTCAACATCTTCAGTAAAACATCTGCTGATTTGTGATTTAAAAAAGAGTTGGGAACAATAGAAAAACAATGTTTTGCCTATACCGCACACATTGGGTTGATGCCGGTATTCCAAACCTACCTTTTAATGTATTTAATTTCTGAGGTTTATAAGGTCATTTAAAGTTCATTTTATGTTTGTATAATTGACAATAGATACTGTTTGTGTGTCAAATGTGTGTAAACTACTGATAGAAAAAGTAAGAAAAAAAGTAATAAATATCTGTGTCAGAGAAGACATACATTTATTCATTTATAAATAAAGTGTCAGGCCTGTGGTTCTTTCAATTCTCTGATGCATCTAATCACTCATCATTCACTACACCTGTGTATAATTTCATTGTTTTCTCATCACCCTATCAGTGTCTGTGTTCTCATCCGCTCCCTTTTATATCCTCTCACTTCTCCCTTTATCACTATCAGTCCTATGGTTCATGTCTTCTGACTCTCCGCGATAGCTTCTGTCTTCGTGGATCTCCTGTACTCCTGGATCTCATTTCTTGAGTTCTTCTCTCGTTTGAATTATAGTATATCAATAAATGCTTGCAAAGTTGAATGTTGTGCTTATCATTTGAAAAATCATTGCTGTGTAAAGGGAAAAAACCCCAGTCCCCAGATCACGTCCAGCGAGTTCATTGTCATATAGAACACCGATAACAAGACAATGAGCATAAAAACCTTCTGATTTTTCACTTACTGGGTTATTTCTTGTGTTGGCACAACATTTATTCCTCTTGACACAAGGAACATTCACCACCTCAAGAAAATGTTCATTCCCACGCTTGTAAAGGCACTTTATGGCAGCCTGTAATTGTAAAAAGTCTCTTCAGAACTATTTTTTTAACCGAGTACAGTACAGAAACATCTGACCAAAGGGAACAGATTGGTACTTGTTCTTAAAATGTTCCCTACCTGCTTGATTTCATCATCTACGCGGGATACCTCATAGATAAAACCAAAGTCTCCTTTTCCAAGCATGTCTCCAAGATTAAAGCCAGATCCTGAAAGTCATAAAAGATCATAGACATGCATGAGAATAAGCTTTAGCTGGACGTTAAAGAATCTTTATAATCACTTTGAACCATTTATGTTATAGCATTAAGCATCTTACTCTTTTCAGACAATTACCAAGGCACCATTGTTTAAAGGGTTCATGAACCGAGACACCAAGAAGTACCAGGGTTAAAAAGGTATTTGTTTGTCAGATAATTTTCAAAAATATAATTTTATCTCTATCATGTTTATATTTCATGTTTATATTTAGAAATCTACTTGGATCCTGTGGCCCTGTGGTTAATGAGACAGCTGAAGAGCCTTGTATTTAAAAAAAAAAAACTAAGAATTTATTTAACAAGGTTCGGGGGGAGATTAAAAGGACTACCCAATTAATCACAAGTGGCTCCACTTCAGCTCACAAAGATACCATATTTCAGCACATCTAAAACAGAGACACAATGATGTTTATTTAAGCCACCCCACACTGTGGTGTTCAAATTCAGTTCACGTAGTGTCCTTCCCCTCAACTCGCCATATATGCAATCTTGTACAAATCACCCTTAATGGAGGCAGAGCAGCTGAGACTATCACGGATGGCACAGACAAACAAGGTGGAAGCTATATCTAATATTTGATATACATAAAGAAAGGTACAGAAATACAATGTTCCTTGACAGGTTTTTAAATAATAATAATAATCAAAGTGGTTCTTGCAACCAGGTGGACACATCAACATGAGAAGAAGCAGTGCAACCAAAGGAAATACACAGAGCTGAGGTGGTGGACATGCTACCAAGCAGATAAGTATTGCATAAATCAGCCTAGTAATGCACAGGAATCTACAATGTACTTGTTGCATGTTGAGCTATCAAAAAGCTTATACATTTGACCTCTCCAATCTGGTTGGTAGAGTGGCATTAATGCATGGCAAAGTTTACTAGAAGCTTAACTTTCTGTTGTAAAATAAAAGCTTGCGTTTCTGGCCCATGTTTTTTTTGGGACAGCTATACAGTATACATATATATCTTTGCACTCTCATGATACTTTATGCCATATAGTATTTTTGTTCTGCAGTACTACTGTCTGCAGTAATACTGTCCAACCTAAGATCATGGTCTCCGAGGATAAAAGTGTGTGTAATCTGTGTGCTAACTGTGTGTACTGTAAACTAATTTATCTTTTACTTTTTATCAGACCTCTTCCGGTGTTATCTCCCCATTGTTTCTATCCTTTTGTGGTTTGCTTTTTAAGTGCGTTTCGAGGCAATGCTTGATATGCTTAATAACTTCCTTTAAAACCTTAGTAATCTTTAGGGCTACCCCCCATTACTTAAAATTAATTATTGTGTGAGGGTCATATTTCTTCCTGTCTGAAACAGAAAATGTCATATATTGGGATTGACCTCCCATGTTAGTTTAAAGAGTGTTAAACCATATATTCCATGTTCCACATGGGGAAAAAAAACAAATCAAGAGCTAAATTTTCATTTTAGAAGAACAATCCCTTTCTCTGTCAAGCGGAAGCAGCAGGATCACAGTTCCTGTTTGTTTGTGTGACGTTGAGCGTAAAGCCTATTGTTAATGTCCACTGATTCCTGTGGAGCTGTTTCCCGCCAAATTGTGCTACTTCCTGTCACTGACATTAACGACTTTTTGTAAGCCAAAATAAAACAAGTTAAAAGGAATGAACATAGCTTAGACCCAGGACATCATGTTTAATCAATTTGTAGTTTAATCCCCACCAAAACAGTCAGTTTTGATCTTTAAAGTGTGTTGTGTTTAGTAGTGTGTGCTGCTTGCAATTTCTAAATGGTTTCAGAGCAAATCCTCCATGATTTCTAGTGTATTGTATGAATCTTTCAAAAGCGCACTGTACTGCGTACACTGTAACAAATGCTAGGAATTACCGCCCGAAGATGTATATTTTCTGTGAGGTCTTGTTGATTCAAGTGAGGGGATTTTGGCGCAGTCAGAACAGAAGGCACATTGTACTCGAGCAGTTACACAGTCTCGCCACCAGATGTCAGCATTAAATGGCGGCATTCAATCCAGCTGCTATCACAAAGGCATTTCAAACGTTTAACGGTCGAAAATAATTTGCTCTCACTTCCTCTGAATCATAAACTGAAATGCTGGGGAATGTGTCTGCGATTCGAGGCAGTTATAGAAATCCCCCTGGTATAAAACAAGATATCTGTCCATGAATACACCCACAATCTAATAAACAGTCATGAGCATATTTAATACACACAATTGCTTTGTGGCTACTCAATGTGACCCTGAGGGACAGATGGGAACCTGGTTTTAATGTCTTAGAGGGGTTTTCCAATAGAACTACTCTACATGGATGGTGAAAATAAAGTGTACTAGCTAAATTCCACTTAATTTTTCCTCTTTAAGATATAGAATTGGAATATATTGTTTAATATTTTCACCAAACTCACTTGAAAACCCAGATGAAAACTTTGAAAATCCATATTGGAATTTGGTTTGAAATTAAACAAAGGAGCATTTATGTTCTCAGCTTTTTAAGCAATCTCAATGTAATCAAGATTTGGAGTTAACATCTTTTATCCAATTTCAATGGTTTTGTGTGTATGACTGCACACATTGTCCAAATTTCCGTTTAAGTAAATGTAACACAAATAAAGTATTTTGGTGACAAAAACTGATTATTTTTCTAGTGTTTAGATATGTAAGTCAGTATGCACAAACTCTTGTGAGGTGAAAGTCTTATAAAACATTAGATCAAAACAGACAGAGACTTACTTTAAGGAACTGTGGGCAGGACGTCCCAGTGCCAGTGCCAGTGCCCACAACCCAGCCCCCCTCACCCTGTGAAGACATACATTTACACTCTCTCCCTCTGTGGCTGCCCAGACCTCACCGCCCCTTTCCATTGAAAGCAAGCAAAAGACACACGTCTACAAGTGTGAGGCAGCATTTCAGTCGAGAGCCTGCTGAGTCTGCTTTCAGGAGACAGTTACTCTGAGCAAAGTTTGAGCTGGAGGAGAGTGACCCACAGTGACCATGATGAGGATCATACTGCTGCTGCTGGTCACCCTGGCCGGGCCTTTCTCTGCCTTTACCCAAGCAAGTAAGTCAAAATACACTAAGTGCTAACTTCTTTTATTTTCTACCTTTGTACCACGATCAGTAACACAATAAAACTATATACTCCAGCTTAATGTACTTCTTAATATCAAAGTATATCAATGTACATTGTCTATTAAGCATTTCCATCTAGACAACTGAAGTAAATTTCACACCATTTCTTATTCTCAAAGTTGTTAAAATGGCACAAACTTTAGCGCTTGAGTGTCTTTGTGTGCCTTCCAATGTCCAAGCTTGGTCTGATCCAGTTGACACAGATGATTTCATCTTAGCTTGTGCTGATCCACTGTTTCGCTCATTTGGACATTGTGCTGGGAAAATGATGTAATGGTGCAATGAAAGTTATGCCACTATGTGCCAGTCTGAGTGTCTCTGTTGTTCTGGTTTCCTCCCTGTTTCTCTGGGCATGGTGGCATGTGTATATTAATAGAGGCGACTCCATATTTAATGGAAGCGTTTCAAGGTTTAGTGCATGCACCGATTCCATGTGCGATCAGAGCTGCCCTGAGAGAGGGCAAGAGACACCCCACATGCACTTATTTTGTCCGTCTTTAACCCCCTGTACTTTCCCCCCTTCCGCTTGTAACCATCTTTGGCTGGGTATCAAGCTTTCTGAGCTGGGTGGGGGGCATGTGTGTTATTTTTAAACTGCAGTGCCTCTGACTCACTGCGCAATCCCCTAAACATCCCTGTAAAATGCTCAACAAGTTTTAAACTCCCTGCAATCAGGAGTGGCACCAGCGCACATGCTTCCTTTCCAGACTTCCTTCTGTCTATCTTTCTTTTCTTGATGCCATCGTCTCACTTTCTTCCACTTCTGGTTGTGCCACTCCCAGGTTTAAACACAAGACTCTTCACTTTATTCAAAGAGTCATTCGGGAAGATTCGGTTCATGTTTGAGTTGCTCTGTGAACTTCTAGATTTTCAGGTGTGAAAGTTAGAGTTACATGCTGTGTGTTTTGAGTAATGGAGACACATGGAAGCACATGAAGGTACTGGGTGTCCAGGGTATTAATTTAGCCACATGAACCCTGAAACTCTTGCAGGGTCTCAAACTGCAAACACACACCCAGTCCAAGCTGTTCACAGATAACACTGGACAACTTCATGTTTAACTTTAGAGTTTCTCTTCATCTAAATTCACTTTGCTCATTTGCATTAAGTCTGGTTACTCCTAATTACTTCAGTGTTTAGTGACATTCCCTTTTTATATAAAAGGATTAAATGAATAATGCAGCAATTTTTTTATTTACTTTCTTTTTAAACAATTGTATACTTTTTTTTACTATTTCAATTCAAGGAATCGTTTTGATAAGTATGAATGAAAAATTAAAGTTATGATTGACTCAAAACTCATTTGTTCATTCGCAAAAAAAATCTATTTTAAGTTTTTAACTGTTTGAACATAAAGAGAATTTGGAAAGCTTCAGATTCTAGCAATATCATTTTTACAGCCTTAACTTTTGAATAGACAACCAATTATTTAACAAAATAAACATAAAAAAACTAATTGTTTTAAAACATAATTAATTTTATGTTTTTCCAACTATTATCCCCTTATTTGTTACAATAGATCCCCCTTGTTCCCCTTATGTACACAGCCCCCTATGATGGTTCAGGTTTTTTGGCCAACACCCACAAATCTGGAAAGCTTTTGAGACTTTTCTTGATGTCACAAATCATCAAGAAAAGGAGGCTTACATTGACCAGACTATTGTTTTTGATAAACCGATGTTGTGCGGTTGTTTGGTGAAGAGATGAACAGAACAGTTGTCAAGTACTGTCAACAACTTGCTGAGGATGCAGTAAACAAACTCTGCGACAGGAAGGGGTGGGGTCAGCAGGAGTTTGGGATCTCTTAAAGGGCCTCTATTTAACTGATGAAAACAATCTTTTCATCAACACTTCCAAGAATCAGAAATAGTCTCTCTTGAGGAAGCCTATAGCAAAGGTTTTTGGAAAAAAGTTATTCAAGTTTTTTTTTTTATAAAACATGAACCTTGAAAATTACCGTAGAAAATATCATTAAAGTTGGCTTAATATTTTAAGTTTTTTCAAACTTGTAATTTCCATTTACATTGTAGAATAGAGGGTATGCACATGATATCGCAGTAAGTGAGGGGCATAAAGTTAATTGATTATTGGTGAATTTGAGTTTGATCCGCATGAATAATGAAAAGCTGTTGTATGATTGACTGCTTGAACCAATTTTCAAAGACTTTAGGGACACCATTCTGCTGAAAGCATAATCAAATGGGTTTCAGCAAATAACTGGATGCGAGGAGCTGAATCCTGGATTTTTGGTCACCATTTGTGTCAGACTTATCAACATATTTGCTAATCATAAACTACATGTTTGGCATCTTTATGTGCAATTTACCTGAAAATAAAATCCAAGTTGTACTTGAATTTAAATGCACCCAATTACCATTTTCGTGGTGGTTTAAAGAACATTTTTTAGAATTGAATACTTGCTGTATTATTTTTTGCCATTGATTTACCTGCACAAACATGTGACCCTGAGTGAGTGACCGCATTAACTAGAGAAAGTATAATACAGATTTGTCCACATACAACCAGAAAGTCCATAGATGTGAATGTGATCAGAATAACTCATGGTTCAATTTTCATATTACATGCAGCCATTATAGTGCTTATTTTGCAACTTAATCTCGAAGAAAGGGGCGTGGCCCAGTAGGAAAGGGACGTCAGTGCATACCCTCTGCAGGATTCTCTGTGTCCTCATATTTCATTTTTAAAACTAGTGAATCAGAATTTACCAGTGTAAATTACAAATGTACAAATTTCCTGTAGCACAAATTCTCTCAGCTTCCTTGTTGCCAGATATGTGTGATGGTATCCCGTTGCAATCCATGCAGCAGCATTGGCACACGCCATGTGCAAAGAGTGATCAGGTTTTGTTATGAAATATGACGTATTTTGACATATAGAGGCATATGTCATATTTCACCTTAAATGGCATGATTCTCAAAATAACTACACTGTAAAATTATTTCTGTAAATGCAACTGCAAAATACTCGATAAATGCTATAGAAAAAGACTGTATGTCACAAGACATTTAATAACCGTAGAATGTACAGTGAAGTTCATTTAACAGTTACAATTATAAGAAAATAAGGTTTATTGCCGTAAATGAACAAATTACTGTATTTTAAACACATTCATTTAGAAAGTGAAACCGTACAAAAATAATTACAATACCGTAAATGTACTGTACAATCCTGTGCTACCGTATATTTCACTGTAAAGTTCTGGCAACCTTAGCTGCCGTTTTTTTTTACCTTAAATTTCTTTTAAATAACCAGAACTATTACATCAAAAACCCTTTAATCAGACAGTTATGAACTGTTAAAAGATGGTTTTTATATAAACAAAATATGTTAACTATACAGTTGTAAACAGTAAAAAAAATCCTTAAAATGGCGTAAAACCAAAAACGGTGAAACCGTGTATTTTTACTGTAAATTTTCTGTACTGTAGATGTTCTTTTCAAGGAATTGATAGTAAATCATTACTTGTTTTCCCTCCGGTCAAACCCCCAATATTGGTGGTGCTAGACGAATGGCACTCTGTCGCAGGGAAAATCTTTGATAAAAACAATTAACAAAAACAATTCGACCTAAATAAACAGAGTTGTGTTTGAAAACCATCAGTTCTTTCATTTTAATGCACTATCCTCCTTAAGATTTGGGGGGAATTCTGGATGCAGTTATGTCTTGCTCTGGTCTTAACAACTCTGTTTTGTATTTAGATTAGGATGTGTATGCTCGGCCGTGATAGGCTGTTCCCTAGAGATTGTGAGTGTGAGAGTCTGAGCATGTGTGTAAGTGTGTGTGTGCTGCTCTGCTGATAAGAGTGATTTTCCACTAGCTCTGACCTCTGCTGCCTACTCCTGACATGCCAAATAATGGGTGTGTGAGTGGTGTGTGCGCATATGTGTGTGCGTGTTAAAAAAAGGGAGTGAATTTGCCTCCATGAGATCTTCTTAACTAATTTGTCCTGAACTAAGACATTCCACCTTCACACTCCCTAACAACAGATGAAAAACTAATAAAGTAATAGATTGAGATAAACAAAGTATATTATTCTCATACACACACATTACTGCCGTCTCTTTATGGTACATTTGTCTCGACTTCACTGTGTCCTATTTAAGGGTGTGTTTCCACGGAGCCTTCATGGATGTGTCTATATAAAAACACATTTAGGTTTCCCTTTGTCGAAATCCTCATTACAGCGTACTGTAACAACTCATTCTGATTAGTCAATTTACATTAGTCTGTTCAATTTAATCATCTGCACCAATACGGCTTCCTTAAACAGGAAAGCTGGCAGATTAATGGACATTCACCAGTGGCAATTGTGCGTCTACCAGTATTCATCAGTGGAAGAAGGAAGTCATTTCCTGTGAACGTGTGAGACATCTATAGCTCCAGAATTACATGTTGAAACTAATGACAAAACCATTTGTGTTAGAAAGCAATTTGGCCTCAGTGCACAACAGTTGAAATGTATATTAATGAAGGTATGCCACCTTGCCGTTACCTTAAAGGAACATAATGAAAAAAATCATAATCAAAACATAATAAAGTGAAGCTCGTAGATTCTTTTTGATTAGAAAAATACCCCTTTAGTGAAATTGGCAATGTTTAAGTGAAGATTTGTAAAGCTTTACTTCAAAAAAAGATGACAGCAGTGTCAAAACAGCACCAAAGTGGGCATTTAGTAATGGCACCGTGCGGCGTGGTTGCTTTAATGCCATTCACACTCCTAATCTCTGGGCGTGGGATCGTGCTATGAGCTGTAACTTTCCACCAAATGCTCGAGAAAAATCCCGCCACAGGATTTGGTCTGAATAACTTGGAAATTTTTTATTTTATTTTGATCTATTTTGATTTTGACAATTAGTTAGTCCGGTAACGTGCATCAGGATAATACACAAATTGGAAAAAACTGAATTGATTTCACCGTAACCTTTCAAAAAGAAGAGGTTTTCAGCTCATTCGACTTGCAATCCGCCAAACATGAAGAATTGGCAGATTACCACAAATACATTTTTAGACATTTCCCAACCTGAAGAGCGATCGATCAACACACATAGACACGGGTATTTAAAAAAACTCTTACTTGTACAGTTTGAGGAAAAAAAAAGTTTTAAGCTCATGTTAAAAGCCAAAACACAGCAGCCAATCCAATAGACTGTATACAATGACATCACTTTTCTCAGAATGATCGAGTAGCAAAACAAGCGTTTAACAGGGAAATGTGACGAAGCACAAGTTATTCTGATGATTGCATGCTAAAGTAAAAAATGTGATCCTCATGAATACCAGTAGACCAGCTTTCCATGGAGATTTGGACAGAAATTGGATTTCCTGATTTATTTGCTCCAGATTTAAGCCTCAACACCTGATTGTGGGATTTTTCAGGGACATTAAAACGATGAAGACATTTATGGGCAGTCTGGTTTCATTGCTAGATTTTCTGAAGTTAATGCTGTCACTCACACGTTTGTGCTGGTTACTATCTTGTACTATCAGCGGCAAAAGAGCTACATGACTGATTTTAAAATGACACAAAGCTTAGAAATATTAAGCTGGACATTATAAGTGTTGATCTGAATTAAAATTCTAAAATTCAGGTTTTCAGAGCAAGAGTGTGGTCAAAGCTTAGTTCTTTCAGGAAAGCACAAATATTCTTAGACAGGTGTGAACCTGAACCGGTCATCCATGCTTTTATTAGTTCACGCCTCGATTATCATCATTCCCTATATTTTGGTATTAATAAGTCCTTGCTATTAAAACTACAGGCATTTCAGAATGCAGCGCATTACACCAATTCTTTTTCATATATTTTTTTTCCGGTTCAGTACCGAATTCAATTCTTAACATTCGTTTTTAAATCTGTAAATGGCACTGCACCCTCATACTTGTCTGATTTGATTGCTCCTGCCCCTGGATGTGCCTTTTCTCTTTGTGGACCTCAGCTCTGGAGTTCGTTGTTATCGGAATCGGTGTTATTTTTTTACTCTAAGTTGAAGCTTTTTTAAACTGAAGTTTATATTAGCCTTCAGTTAGGTAGGGTAAGATACAGGGTAGGGGTGTCTGCAAACATGGGCGGCGATCATTTGGTTGAATACCTTTTGTAACTGTTATTTTAAATGTGTTTTATGTGAAGTGCCCTCGGCCATAAACAGGTTGTGATGTGTGCACTTTTATAAATTAACTTTGATTGATTGATTGTTTTTTTTTTTTTTTAATTATTTCGATTTTATTAGATCCAGCTTTATAAGTTACAGAGTATAACAAATCATCAGTGATAGACATTCATAGAAAAAGTGCTGATTCACTTAAATCTGATTGAAAAACCAAGATTAATGAACAAATCGTACTTTCAGATAGTTTGCGTGGCAGTGTGAGGACCGTAAGCATTTCTTATTTGTTCATACTTGTACTGAGCGGTTGATCCAGCTGCAACATGCTTTACAACTGCAAGAAAAACTCTTTTCGAATAATTTCTGCTTGAGCAGACCTTTGAATATTCAAACCTGTCAGCCAATCAGATCGTGGAATGATTCTTGCAGAGAATTTGGTCAACACACCTACACAAACTGGTCCATAATATTGTCATACCTTTAAAATGTAGATTTTTTTCTTGTGTGAGGGAGATCCCTGATAAAGAAAGAAAAAAAGCTGTTTATACACTTATCCTGCAATACAGTTGATGTTTTTGCTTGGTGAAAAAAAGAGAGAGAAAGAGAAGAGAGGGAGGGAGAGAGTGAGAGAACAGCTGCCTCTTTCTCAGTGCTCTGCTCCTCCCACTAGCTCATGAGTATTTGTGTCAGTGTGTGTGGTTGGAGGGGAAAAGAGCCATACTTAGAACTAATTGTTGGGGTCTCAAACATAATGAGTTGATTGTTAACAGGAGTCAACAAGCAGATTAATATAAACACTCTCACACACACACACGCACACGCACACACGCATGCACACACAACATTCTGATCTCTGACCCCACCCCACCCTTACATACGTTTCCTAAAAGGACACTTTTGTTTGATTGGGGCAATATGGAAAGCAGCAGTAATCTGAGGAGCTGAATCGTTGTGTCTGTTTTTTTTTTTATACACATTTACAATTAAAACATTTTCTCCTGCAGCTTAAGTGTTCTTGCTTTGATGTTTGGTTCATTGTGTTTGAGGTAAACCCTATTTCTAAAGGGTTATTTAATCTAAAATGCCTAACATTATCAACTGTTAAATATTAACAATGAGATTTAAACTTCATGGGCAGTATACACTCACTGGACACTTTATTAGGAACACCTTGCTAGTACTGGGTTGGACCCTCTTTTACCTTCAGAACTGCCTTAATTCTTCGTTACCTATATTTAAAACGTTACTGGAAACGCTCCTTAGAGAATTTGGTTCAATTTCCTAGTGAGATCTGGTGACTGATGAGGCCATTTGAGTACAGTGAACTCATTGTCGTGTTCAAGAAATGAGTCAGAGATGATTGTGCTTTATGACATGGTGCATTATCCTGCTGGACATAGCCATCAGTAGATGGGTACACTGCTGTCATAAGGGGATGGACATGGTCAGGAACAATACTCAGGTAGGTGGTGGCATTGATTGGGCCCATTTGGTACCAGTGGGCCCAAAGTGTTCCAAGAAACTATCAAATGCCAAGAGCGATACAGGATGCATCCATGTTTTCATGTTGTGGACGCCAAATTCTGAACCTATCATCCGAATGTTGCAGAAGAAATCGAGACTCATCAGACCAGGGAACGTTTTCCCAGTCTTCTATTGTTCCATTTTGGTGAATTCTGTGAATTGTAGCCTCAGTTTCCTGTTCTTAGCTGTAAAGGAGTGCCTCCCGGTTTGGCCTTCTGCTCCAAAAGCCTCAAAGTTCGACACGGTCTGCATACCTTGATTGTAACAGTTGCCTGGCTGTTCGGCATTTGCGACCACAGAACTGGATATTTTGTCTTTCTCTGTAAACCCTAGAGATGGTTGTTTGTGAAAATCCCAACAGATCCGCAGTTTCTGAAATACTCAGTCACTTAAATCATTCATGGAGTTGCTGACAAGTGATTGGCTAATTAGAAATTAGCGCTAATGAGCAGTTGGATAGGTGTACCTAATAAAGTGGCCGGTGAGTGTATTTTCCATAGGTTGGTCTTTAGGTGTTAAGATTAATCAATGCAGCATTAGAGATATTCAGATTCCATTTTTATAATGTTTTGTTGTTTGAGAAATAGATAGATTATTGTCATTTGTCACTATTTTGGAGAACTAAATAGATTTCTCTACAACAAATACAACACTGTTATGATTTCAAGCAAACAAAAAGCTGTGCTGAATTTTGATTGTGGATTTTAAACTTTGGCGTTCAGTAGATGGCAGTTTCCCTTGTCTAGTCCATCAAGCTGATCTGAGAACAGTTTTTGCTGTGTCTCTATTCAGCTCTGAGGTCATTGTGAGTGATGCAGAAAGATCACAGATCATCCTCTGAGGAAACATGCCGTTTTTGCCGTGTTATTTTTTCTCCAGTGCTTCATTTCCTTCTATGCCGTTTTAGCCGACCCCACCCAGGAAGTGAAACAAATAGTCTGGAAGTTGACGCAGAAAGGAAGTGATCTCATTGGTGTGTGGTTGAACATAGAGCTTGACTTTCTGGATGATGGGTGTGGGTTTTTATGTAAATTTCTAAGAGAATGTGTAAGTTCTGGAATGTTCTCACTTTCTTAATATCACGAGGAAATCTAACAGAACTTGCTCCAGTAAGTGTGGAAGGTTCTCTTCATTGAAGAACTTTCCAATCATGTTGCTGTAAGAACAAACGCACAATGATTTCAAACCAGTCTTCTCTGAATAGCACAATGTCTACCAGCAAAGCAAGAGAGGCAAAGTTCCACAACCAAAAGGGTCTGCAAAACAGTTGCAAAAGATGTAACACATAGCTGATAACCATAAGATGAGTTCTGTTCATTATTTATTTTACTAACTCAAAAATGGTGAATGCTTTCTGATTTTTTGAGTCTGTCTGTTCTCCCTGTGCTTGCGTGGGTTACCTTCTAAAGCTTTAGGTGAATTGAAGACTCTAAACAGCCCTTTGGAGAGAAATGTTAAGTGAACGTGGCCTTGCATTGGCAAACTGGCGACCTGTTAAGGTCAGTACCCAATGATCTGAATTTTCAGTCTGAAGTTTCATGCGACAATGCACCTCAATCGAAAACCATGGGCAATAATGGAACACATGTGTTCGAACAAGAGGTGCAAGCAAAAAAGATTCATATTGCCATATCGGATCCATTTTTTTGCAAGGAGAATGACCAATGATAGCTCTTTTGATGACGTGAGTAGGATGTAAAAGAGTTGCTCGGTGGTGCACTTCCCACATTTTCATAGTGCGTTTGTACTGGTGACAGGAAAAAAAATTGCGCGCCACCAATCCTGTCTTTTCACATTTTTGTCAAACCCCTCCCAGTGATCAGCCACCAACAGTAAAAACTGCCCGGCATCCATGATCATATTGATTTAAAAACAGTCGGTGTGATTGGCACATGCACCGGTGCATGCAGAGACTTCAACGTGTTAATCTAGCTTGGTCAAACAAGGAGAAAAAAGTTCCAGAGAACTGGAACCAGTGTGATCCATGTGGCACAAAACTCCTGTGATGTTGATTATAACAGACCTATGATTATAACAGATTATAACTTGTTGGAACCATCAACACAAATGGAAAGCAAGAGATCTGCATTGAAGAGAGCAATTCTAAACCAGAAAAAAATTGGTACCATGCAGTAGAAAAGCATGTAGCCCTCGCCATCTGCTTTTCTTTTTTATTCATTTCTAGCCACTTTCAAAGTGTGTCTGCTGTATGTCTCATTAATGTAAGCAGTGTATTTTGAACTCCTAAACATGTAAAGGTGTCAGATTTAATAAACAAAAACACATAAGCCAGTATATACGTATATATGTAAAGCCTGGGCATTTAGTTCACAAGACACGTTAAATGGATCCTGATAATTTAATGGAGGGTTGGACAAAAACTTGTGGTTTCCAGACCTGGCAATTGACTTGTGGTGTATGCTAATGACATAAATCCAACATTAAGCCTTTTTACGGTTCCAGGAGGGAGTTATAGGTTACAACAGACATGTGTTGTAACAAAACTGGCTTAGATTAATTTTTCAGTTCCATGTAGTGTTTGAGCATTTGTGTCTGCATTTTACAATTTTACAAGAATCGTAAACATCTTACATTTCTACATAATTACACATGAAACGTATGAGTTTGGTGATGGTGGACATGTGATCATTGATGTGATCAGACATGCTCATCAAAAACATATCTCTAGTAAATTTTGCTGTAAATAATAAATTGAAATTATAATTGACAGTTTTATAACCGTGTGTTTGCATCTTTATCAAATTAATCTAAATTGACAAACAAATATTTAGCTTTAAATCATGTTTGTAACCTTTTTCCCCACCACCAGGTACACTGGTGTCACCATCTGCTTTGGAAGCTGAAGCAGAGCCAACAGTTGCAGCAGAACCTGTCCCTGAAACGGTCAACGAAGAGGTAGCAGCTCCTGAGGAAGCCGCAACGCCAGAGTCAGTTTCTGTAGCAGAAGAAGCTCCTGTTACAGCAAAAGAAGAACCAGCGGCTGCTACAGAGTCACAAGTGATCCTGACAGAAGCTCCTCCAGTTCCACCAGAACCAACAGAAGTGGAAACTGTGACTGAAGCTGAAACTGAGGCTGCTGCAGAAACTGAAGCTGCAGCTGAAACAGAAGCTGCAGCTGAAACAGAAACTGCAGCTGGAACTGAGGCTGCAGCTGGAACTGAGGCTGCAGCTGGAACTGAAGCTGCAGCTGAAACTGAGGCTGCTGCTGCTGAAACTGAGGCTGCCGCTGAAACTGAGGCTGCCGCTGAAACTGAGCCCTCAGTCGTAGCAGAAAGTCCATCTGAACCTCTACAGCCAAGTGAGGAGGAACCAGTGCGGGAGGAAACGGTTGAAGAAGCACAGTCGGAGCCAATAGAAGTAGAGGATGAAGAAGAAGGTCAGCTGTATACAAAGTTTGGGAATATAGATGAACGTAACGGACAGTGTAAGGACCGACATTGGTTGATATTCTGTGATTTTGCTCCTTCCAGGTATGGGCACTGGACAAGTGGTGGGGATAGTTGTTGGTGCATTGATTGGAGTCATAGTTGTCATTGTTGTCATCATTCTGGTGGTCAGACGAATGGGGCAGTACTCGTAAGTGCTTTTAAATTATATTAATAGCATTTATGAAATGATTGACAGAAATATCACCAAAAGGAAAGTAGAATGAAAACATGTGCATATGTAAAAAATTAAGTGCACTAAATTGTCCAAACATACTTTAATTTGTTCAGAAAATGTGCTTATTCTTTAAAGATTACGCTTGACCCTCAAAACTCACAAATCTACTGCATCTGAAAAACTTTTTAGTAATACTTTTTGGAAGAATGTTGGAAACTAGCCATTTTACCACAATGGACATCAGGTGTTGAGGTCTCCACATATTTATAATAAGTTACGCTGTTTCGTTTGGATACAGGAACCACAGGGGTCAAGTTTAACATAGATGATGGATCACTCCCTTCTATTGGGAGGTATTTGCTTATTTTAATGCAGCTGCCATTTTTATCATGAAAGAGAGGCTCTGGTGGGAAGAAACCCAGAAATAGTATGAAGAAGTTCCTTATTTGACGCTGTAGGAATGTGTTCTATTCAGAGTCATAATCTGATCAATAATGTAATATATTTTACATTACTTTCTATACTGGTGATGTAGCCTTGAATAAAAAAAAATTCAAGTTCCCACCGCAGCCTCTCTTTCATTCTTAAAATGGCAGTCGACAGACCTTGCATGGTTTGCAGTTGTAAAATGGGTTTGTCTGTTACATGGTTACCTAATAAACATTCAGTGATGCACCTTAATAAACAGGTAAACATATACCTTTTGGCTGTTAGTTATAGTTATGTGGGAAAAGCATATTTTACAACACATCTTTGTAAGTTCTTGATGTTTTGGCGTCAAGGAAAAAAAGCTCTGCGTCCAAATTCCTTCACTGCATCTTCATCTACTGTTCTACTTTCTTTGTTTTCTTTTAAAGAACAGCTTTTTTTGTTTACCAACAGCCACCAAGCCATGCACCCTATTTCTCAACAACAGTCATTAACACGAGAGCAAAAGAACGAAAAGCCAATTAAACTCGACGGAGATGAACTCGGTTCTGCTTTTCAGCCAAGCAGATTTTTTTAGATGCTAAGTTCTATACTCTTCAGCTCGTTGTTCCGTTTTATCTTAAAGTCTCTTTGTCACGCGCCTATGTGGAAATGCAAGATGTATGGGTGTGTGGAGACTTTTGCCCATTTCAAATATTCTCAATTTTTCTTTTTGAGCATTGAAGAGAAAAAAGAAAAACATTACATTTTAAATCCATTGTGTGAACAAGGTCTTCTCCAGTTATTCATTAGTTTGAGAATTTGTAGCTCTTTGGTTTCAAATCTTTCAAACTTAGCTAGTGTGTTTCTAACAAATCACACAAACTTTGACTTAAAGGCAGGGTTGACGAATTCTCGGGGCTAAATCAAAACCGACTTCCACAACAAAATGGCCTTTTGAACGATCATTGATTCTGCTGTGTCAAAGTCAAGAAAAATGCGACTTGGAACACATAAACTTAATGTAACAATCATATTTTGCTGGCCTGACCTGATTTCTGCAGTGTTTTTGATTTTAATGATCAATTATTATAAAGAAAATTATAGTTGCATTGTAAATTTTTTTGCAGGTTGTAATAGATGTATTTTCTGCCAGATGATGCTGTGTGTTCTTAATCTTTTTGGATGTCTAGAGTCAAACTGTGCATGCTTACCACAAACGGTTTCTGTTTTAGGGCTGAAAAGAAACGAAAGGCTCAAAAACAGGAGAGCATCTTGATTTCTGTAACTGTGCTATTTTATTGATACTCCTCATTAATCAGTGTAACCAAACTGCCCAAAAACTGTCAACATATCTAATCTTGACAAAACTGTGTTGCTACTCCATGCAGGTACTTTTCCACTGAGCCACTGAACCAAACAAGGCTTAGAATGACAAGGATATGATGTCATACATGGAACCAGAATGTGATGGTTTTAAAATAAACCTCGGCAGTAACGTGGTTACAATCACGGCTCTGTGGCTGAAAAAAAAGCACAAAATGGAACGGCAACATAGTGAATCTATTCATTTGTACTAACCACAGTAATGACCTATAATGAACCTTAAAATTTCCCAGTAAAATGTTTTTTAATCTTCAGTTTTCAACTGTTCATAACTAAATGAAGCAAAATGACCGCAGTAATTAGTTTAAATGACATTACAGGTCTCTTTGGATAACAGCCAATGAGGTACAAGGAGGAAATTGCACAATGCTGCCACAGTCACCTGAGATCCACACTTTTAATTCTGGGACAGATTCTGACACCTGTACAGATTCATCAAGAATTGTTTAGTTAACATGTTTCAGGAGAAGTAATTAGAAGTGGAGCCCATCAATTATTCTATTTCCCCACGTCCTTATAAGCTGATCAGCTGAGCTTTTATGTAGATGATTCAAAGCAGCTTCAGAGAAGGAGGAACCTTATATAAATTAATTCTAGTATGAGCATAATTTTTGGCAGAGGGCATAGTTAAAGGGTTTAATATTGATAATGTTTTTGTCAATCATTTAAATCCAGTGAAAAGGTTTTAGAATATTTAATTAGCATAGGACAAATATTGTACACATGTGGGGGAAACCCACACTAGGAATTTCTATTCGTGTGGGGAGCTACATGGGGAAGCTACATGCTACTACACACAAAGAGATGTGACCCTTGTGGTAGTTGCCTAACAGAGGGAATCAAGCCAGGTAAACCTCAGGGTAGTCCCTTCATCTCTTAAATATAGAGATTTCTGATAAGCTGATCACCCGGCGTAACCAAGGAAACAGACTAAAATAGAGACGTTAGAGGAGCAGTTAGAGTAGTGGCCAAAAAATCTTATCCCATGCCTGTTCTAAAGCTTTAAGTCAAGAGATGGAAAGAGCTAAAGGAAACATTGATTTACCAAACCATAAAGATAATACTGGTCATTTTGTTTCTAAAGTAAAAATATCCAGATTGTTCACACAAATATAGATAACAGAATTAAAGAATAATTATCATGCATATCACTTAATTGGAATAAGCAACCTCCCTTATGTGACACCATATTAAACACAAGTTTTCTGGTTTTCTAAACTGCTTTGTTCTCTTTTATTCTTTCCTAGCCCTTGAAAAGAAAGGCTAAACAGGAAGAGAAGAAGAAGAAGAAATCCGGGAAGTCCTGAACTATTGTTCTGGTGATGAAAACAATGCAAGCAGCACTAGCTCTCCTTACAGGGAGCAGGAAAGTGCCACATCCATATTACCCTTGAAAAACACACTAAAACACCCCCTACGCTCACAAGCCCCATTAGAAAGTCTGCTAAACCCCTTATTCCCCGACATCAGAAGCCACAGGAAATTACAGCATTTTCAAATTGTGTGATAATGTGAAAAAAGATGAATGTGAGATTTTAAAATGGGTCTAATCAAATGGTGCACAGAAGGAAATGTTTGTGTGCTTTTTTTAAATTCTACACAGTGTAAATATCTTTAAATAAAATACATGCTTTTATCTAGTGCAAATTGTTCATTTTTCCAAATTCCTCTCTTTTTGCTCTCTACAGAGGTGTTCGATAGGACTATGACGCATTATGTACAGTCTATGAACTGTTGTAAGCAGACGCTGAGGACACACTCTGTTCTGCAGACGTGTAATCTACTAGTCTAGAGGGATTAACTAATAAGTTGTGAAATATTAGTTACGGGGGGGTAGCACAGAATAAGTGCTTGAGATTTTGAAGTGCATTAATACAGAGTGACTTGACTGTGATCTCTTTAACTGTCACCCATTCCAAAAGTGGCATCACTTCTTCTGGAACGCATCCAGCTCCAGCATGTATCTCTAAAATCCTGATCTGCTCTCATCATTTTAACAGGCGATATGCATGGAATAGTTGTTTGGATTTTGATGTTTGTTTGTTTGTTTGTTTGTTTTTTGACCGTGTCAGGGCTTCCGTTTCTTACAAAGGTTGTGTTTCTATTGAGCGTGACTGTAGAGCCTGGGCTTTGCTTTAAGAGGTTGGTGCACTGAATGATTGAAGAATAAATGTTTAATATTGAGAGAGGACTTTAGACACTGCAAGTGTTTGCAACGATATAATGTTTGTGTTTAGTTTTCATGCCAAATTGCTCTTTATATCCTGTTACTCCATGACTTTGCTTTCCCATTGATGTCAGAATTCACTTTAAACTGCACCTTTGCATTTGGGGGTGGTGATTTTTGTTGTAACTGTTCAATTGGTTAAAAAATAAAAACAATTACAAAGTATGTTTCATTGTCGTATTGTTATTTTGTGTGGCTTCAGTTTATTCCTGTTTCAAGTGTTTAACTGTGTTTTATTTTTCAGTCATTTACATATAATTGATCTTTCTCACATACATCCATATGCAAAGCTCCAGAAGTACATCGAACAGATTCTATTCAGGGGTTTACAAACCATCCATCCATCCAACCATCCATCCAACCATAGAAAGTTCTATAGAAACCATCCATCCATCCACAACTATAAAGAGTTCTTTAGAAACCATCCATCCATCTATCCACAACCATAGAAAGTAAACAAAACCATAAAGAGTTCTCTAGAAACCATCCATCCATCCATCCACAACCATAAAGAGTTCTTTAGAAACCATCCATCCATCCAAACAAAACCATAAAGAGTTCTCTAGAAACCATCCATCCATCCATCCACAACCATAAAGAGTTCTCTAGAAACCATCCATCCTCCACAACCATAAAGAGTTCATTAGAAACCAAACCATCCATCCATCCATCCATCCATCCAACCATAGAAAGTTTTATAGAAACCATCCATCCATCCACAACTATAAAGAGTTCTTTAGAAACCATCCATCCATCTATCCACAACCATAGAAAGTAAACAACACCATAAAGAGTTCTCTAGAAACCATCCATCCATCCACAACCATAAAGAGTTCTTTAGAAACCATCCATCCATCCATCCACAACCATAAAGAGTTCATTAGAAACCATCCATCCATCCAAACAAAACCATAAAGAGTTCTTTAGAAACCATCCATCCCTCCATCCACAACCATAAAGAGTTCTTTAGAAACCATCCATCCATCCAAACAAAACCATAAAGAGTTCTCTAGAAACCATCCATCCATCCATCCACAACCATAAAGAGTTCTCTAGAAACCATCCATCCATCCACAACCATAAAGAGTTCATTAGAAACCATCCATCCATCCATCCATCCATCCACAACCATAGAAAGTTCTTTAGAAACCATCCATCCATCTATCCACAACCATAGAAAGTAAACAAAACCATAAAGAGTTCTCTAGAAACCATCCATCCATCCAAACAAAACCATAAAGAGCTCTCTAGAAACCATCCATCCATCCATCCATCCATCCACAACCATAAAGAGTTCTCTAGAAACCATCCATCCATCCACAACCATAAAGAGTTCTTTAGAAACCATCCATCCATCCAAACAAAACCATAAAGAGTTCTCTAGAAACCATCCATCCATCCAAACAAAACCATAAGGTTTCTCTAGAAACCATCCATCCATCCATCCATCCACAACCATAAAGAGTTCTCTAGAAACCATCCATCCATCCACAACCATAAAGAGTTCATTAGAAACCATCCATCCATCTATCCATCCACAACTATAGAAAGTTCTTTAGAAATCATCCATCCATCCAAACACAACCATAAAGGGTTCTTTAGAAACCATCCATCCATCTATCCAAAACCATAGAAAGTTCTTTAGAAACCATCCATCCATCCATCCATCCACAGCCATAGAAAGTTCTTTAGAAACCATCCATCCATCCACAGCCATAGAAAGTTCTTTAGAAACCATCCATCCATCTATCCAAAACCATAGAAAGTTCTTTAGAAACCATCCATCCATCCACAACCATAGAAAGTTCTTTAGAAACCATCTATCCACAGCTAGGGTCTAGTTTGATTTGTATTAGAGCATTTAATGTCATCCACCCACTAGAGGCATCAGCACTATTTGAGTTAAGCAATCTCTTGTAGTTATTCAGAGAGCTTGCTGTTAGTTCTCAGTAAAATGAAAGGAAGGGATAGTTTTCTCCTAGTAAAAATGAAATAAAACACAAAGACAAGGGAAACAAGTTTCAGAAGTGACAAAAAGGACAATACCAATACATTCTAAAAACAATGTATTCCAGTCACTCCAAAGTATGGTTTTTGGCATTTTTTTTATTGCAATAGTATTTATTATAAAAATGAAAGCTCTTTTATTTAGTTGTCAAACTACACATCTGCTAACAGTTTAATATTGTTAAGGGTACTGGCAGTAAGGTGTAGGAAGAAGGGATAAAACTCATGTGCAACATTCAAAATATGAAATAAGTACATTTACATTACATTTACGTATTTAGCAGGTGCTTTTATCCAAAGTCGTAAGACATGCACATAGACATTCAAGCTGATTTAGAATAAATTCAAGTACTGATGAACATAACAACAAAAAACCCTTAGCATAGAAAATCTTAGATGAAGAGTATAGCTATTAGAAAGAAAACATGATCTCAAAACACAGAAAGATAACACATACAAAAATAAATATTTACATACATTCAATGCTCCAATCCAGAGGAGAAAACACCACACCAGGTGTTTTACTCCCCTGGAGAAAGCAAAACATGACACAGTAAAAAAAAGATAACAGGTTACTTCCAAAGACGAGAAACAACAGGGTTAAATATAGAGAGAGAAACGAGGAAGAGTGGAAATGATGGAGAGACAGGTGAGAAACATCAAGTGCTTATGAGAGACAGGACAGAAAATAAGAAATAGGACAAAATAAAAGGAACAGGAAGTCCTAACAAATAACTCAATTCAGCATCATATAATTATATGTATGTGAACACAAAAAAAACATACAACTTTTAAAACTGCTCTATTCTGATCGTTATGCGTTATGGAAATGTGTATAATGTATTTGTGTGGGCATTTGCCACCCCCTCCCCACGTCTCTCTATCCCTCTCTCTATAATTCTTTCTCAATGTGAACAATGAATTGTATTTAGCGGGGGACCCATAGTCATACGTCCTGCTACAGTCTTAGCTATGCAGCGCTTTGTGTTTGTGTGTGTTTGAGCTAGTAATACAAGGATTTCTGTACATTCCAGACAAGAAGGGTACTTCCGGACCAGTAGAAGCCTCACAGAAACACACAGGAAACGTGTGCCAAAACAAACCAAGCCATGCACTCACACTGATAAACAAATCTGTGCAGTTTTCGAAATTCAATATTCGGATAAACCAAATGATAAACGGTCATAAATATTTTACTCTCACGAAATATAAATATATTCTGTGTATAAAAGGAGAAGTGCACTGAGCAAAGCTGAAGAATGTGAGTGTGTTGAAGGAAAGAGGGCTGAGAGAGCAGCTTGCTGTTTACTTCAGAGCATACACACACATGCCCTGTCTCCTCGCTCTGATATACGTCTAGGGAGGGTTTGAACACTGTACCAGAGAGAGACTGGGCTCATCTGAGCGTTCACCACAGAGGTTTACACAATGCCACTGTCCTTTGTAAGGCCTTTTATTATCATCAAATATAATGGGTGACATTTTTGATAATTAACATGAAATGAAAAAATATATATTTTTATTAACACACCCATCATATGATTTTTTTTCATGAAACCGTGGAAATATCACCGGGTTATACCCTCAAAAGATTTTTATGGATTGATTAATTAATTCATTTGATTCCAGCATATTAACTCTAAACCAAATAACTATATTTGAGATATTATTTAATTATCCCTCACAGCATCTCTTTTAAAGAGTATGAATGAGTTTCATTTATAAAATGAAACATAAAAGGCTGTTTTTAGAATAAAAATAAGTTAACCAAAACAAATTGATTTTGTGAGCACACTAGGGCTGCAATTAATGATTATTCCCATAATCGATTTAATCTTTTTTTTTCATTAATTTGAAACTGATAAAGAATCAGATAAATTCTTGTACAATAAACACATTATCTTAGTAACACATTTATATATTTGACAGTATATTTAACATTATTTAGTATTATTTTTATTGTCTATTTATATATAAGAATTGTAAGGTTTTATATAACAATTTATGCTAGGAAATTAAATTAACTTACAATATAAAAATGGTGCATATTTAATGCTTATATGTTTGTTGTAAGCTGCTAAATTTCTCTGCCCTCTGCCAGAATTTCATTTATAGTTAATTATGTTCATCTTTCATTCATTTTCCAACCGCTTTTTCATTTTTGGGGGGTCACAGGGGTCTGCTGGTGTACATTGGGCGAGAGGCAGGGGTAGACCTTGGACAGGTCACCAGTCCATCACAGGCTAACATTCACTCACACATTCACACCTAAGGGGAATTTAGATTATTCAATTAACCTGCGGCATGCTGTTGGGATTGTGAGGTGAACAGGAGTACCTGGAGAAACCCATGCAAGCACAGGGAGAACATGCAAACTCCTTCCAGGAAGGTCACCGGTGAGCTTGACAACCTTGTAACTGGAAGGCCACTGTGCCACCGTGCTGCCCAGATGATTTTCCTCTTTAGAAATAAATATTTTTAAACTCATTTCATCATAAGATCACATTAAAGTGAGTATATTTCGGTCACTGTGCCAACCTCGTCGAGCAAACGGACCAAATAACATGACCCTCGATGAGATTTGGTAATGGTCTGTTGGCTTTGATCGTTTTTCATTATTTTTCTTCTGAAAAAAAAATATTTCTTCACTCATACCAAATTATCAATAATGAGATTCGTCGTTGGTGTATTCAGAATATTATCAGTAAAGTAATTTAGTCTTTTCAGGCCTATTCGCCTATTTCATGCAGTCACCATTCTCCGGTGGGAAGACGTAGATGTAAAAAAAAAAAAAAAAACATGGGATTGAAAACAAACCTGGAACTAGTGGCAAGAAACGTAATAATTTATGTGGTATATTGGGAGAAATGTTAAATCCCATGGGTTGCTACATCACCAGTATGGAAAGTAACGTGAAATATATGACATTATTGTTCAGATAATGACTACAACACATTCAACCAGCATCAAAGTAGGAACTTACACATTCTTTTTTCTTGATTTTAGATGCAGGCTCTAAAAAAAGTTGAGAAAACACACTATTTCAGGGCAACCTTCAGCTATAGATTTTTGGGTTTTGAAAAAAAAGTGCCCATGACTTTAACTTTAACTTGATCCATTTTCTATTTTCTTTGCTTTTCTACACGTTTAGCTTAAAGTTCTCTGCTCTCGCACAACTCAAGGCAGAAAAAAAGAGGCTTGTGACCAGCAAGGTGGTTTCTCTGGATTTTTTATTCACGTTAAATCGCAGTCTGTAAACATATTAGGTTCAACTGTTCAACTGTCTACAGACCATGTGAGGGGCCAGTCAGAACCCCTTGCAAGGATGGATCTGGCCCGCGGTTTGGTGATCATGATAGTGTGTGGTGGTATAGCAATAGCCAACATCTCTCTCTCTCTCTCTCTCTCTCTCTCTCTCGCTCTCTCTCTCTCCCTCACGCACACACAGAAGCTGATGTCATGAGCCACACTGACATTTAAATGTATTGGACAGCTGAATGTTGAGAGTGTGTCAGGTTGGAGGCTGTTGAGTACACATCTGGTGCTCTGTGATATACAAGTCTCTCTCCCTCTCTTTTGTTAAACAGCTCTTTGTACCATTTGGACGGGACATGCATTGTGTGTGTGTTCGTGGCACTAATTGCCACTCAGAAGTGCCTATTGTTTTCCTTTTTTGTGCATCGCTGGTCAGTAGTTGGTACAGACATATATCCACAGTATTTTATGTTTAGTGTGCGGTTTGTAAGAAAGTATTTGTAAACATACAAAGTGGATTATCTCGAGTACAGGTTTTGCTCCTGCCAAATACTAATTTTAGAACATTTAAATAGCACATTTCACAACCATATAGCTTGTTTTGAGTTGGAAGTTGGAAGTCTGTTATTTTCCCAATGCCCCTTGGTGCCATAATTATCTGAAATCTGTTGTGAGGACGCAGCCATTATCTCGTGAAATAGCCATATCCCCCCCCGGTTTTTTACAGCTTCGGAGAGCTGAAAATCACTAGTGTTGCTAGTTCAGCAGTCTCTATTTTCCGCTGAAATTTGGTTAATCAAATGACTAAATTATCAGTAAGATTTTATAAGATTTTTTTCCAGTGGCTGCCATATAAACAATAAATAAGAACAATAATCCTGATAAAATATTACTCAAATATTAATGATATCAGGGGTGGATGGTGTATTTTTCACTAGAGGAGCTACACTAATCTAGAAAACTATTAAAAGGGCAAAAAGTTTTAACCACTATAATCACATTTGTTCATTTAAACATACAAAGAAATTCATTTTAGTGTTTCTAGTTGAAGTCCCCAGAGTCCGCTCCAGTGATCTTTATAAAAAAATATTCCTCCTCATTCACCAAGATTCTCTGCAGACATCAAGTCTACCCTTACTATCTCTTAATGAGCAATTTATAATTCATCATGTGCAGTTTTTACACTACAGCTTCCTGTCTCAACATATGCACTTTTGCCCTTTTTTCAGTGGCGACCAGTCAATAGAGGGTGCTAGGGCACAATCCCCCACTACTCACATCTCCTTGACCTAAACGTGAATAAGACATTATGTAAAAGGTAAATGTTTTATATTAATATGTCTTATATTTATATGATATAAATGATTATATTTAGGCAATATAAAGTTCGCAATTTGGTAAGGCCTTTATTATTAATCGCCGTGACTGTAATTTCGCAAACTCGAGGGCACAGTAAAATGACCTTAATTCAAGTCAGCTTTATTTCTATAGCACTTTAACACAGGGGTTGTGAGTGACTAAAGTGCTTCACAGTGACATGAAAATTAAGCATTTAAAACATATCTAATACATAAAAAGAAAAGAATCAGTAAAATTATAACAGCATAAAAACAAATAAAATACAGGAAGGACAAGAAGAAATATGTCATTTTCCAGCACTTGGTATAAAAAGACAACTTTGCTAATTGGATGTGGTGTAGTCAATTCTTTATTCTGGTTTCCCTGTCTCCTTTTAAAAACACCAGGAGCAGACCCAAGATTAACTCAGATGGGTACGATGGATTTAAGGCACGTTTTAGAAAAGGCAAAATATCTGTATAAAAAGTAAAACATTAAATATGACGTTCTTTGTATGTTTAAATGAGCAAATGGTATTATAATGGTTCCTACTTTTTTGTTTATTGGTTCTAGATTAGTGTAGCTCCCCTAGAGAACAATGCAGCATCCTCCACTGGTATTGTTCATATTTGAGATATATTTTGTCAGTATTTTTGTTCTGATTTATAGTTCATATGGCAGCCACAGTGTACTTGTTGTATTTCATTGTGTCACCAAACTGGTATCATTCAAACATGTGACCATGGTAACGCTAACTGTTAGATATGGCTTTTAGAAACATGTTTGCAATCAGTTCGGGAACTAAAAGGGTGTTACCACTGCATGCGTGACTTTTGATGATGTGAACTTTCAAAGATATTTTTGTACTGTTTCCTTACAGTTTGCAGTGCAGCTGCTATCGGAATTTGTAGGGATTTCAATTATTTTTTAAATTTACAAATGAATATTAACTAGTTTTGCAGATGGTTTGGTTTCTCGAAAATATGTACAAAAACAAACTGTATTTCAGCCGATACTTTTTACCCAACATGCAAATGACGAGCAACTTAAATCTCCACATTGTCTCTGTTTACATCTTTGTGCTTGATATCTAGAAGATTGCTGTGATTTTTTGGAATCAGCGATGATTTCATTGTGTTTTACTTGAGCACGGATCATGTACATGATGCGGTAAAGTCACCCAGCAGCTTTTAGACCCCACCATCATTACAATACAAATTATTAGAAACACAGCAGGCTCCTGTCACTGAACCAGGGCACCGAGGGCACACATGATCTCACTCATTAACATGAGAGTGAGTGGCACATGCTGGTGGCTCACTCGGATACAAAAACATTCTAATGTAAAAGAATGTTCAGTATGATGGAGCGTATGAGAAGGCGGGAGGCAGATCATTGAAGAAGAGTGGGACGACCCGCACTTGAAGGATGAGTAGGTGAAGATTTATGCAAAGTAATCCGACAGTTCTAGAATAGGCGATTGTTGGATAGAACAGAGGCGAGCTGAGCAGTGATACGCAAAGTAGGCCTATACATTCCACAGCTGCACCATGTGCTCACATCAGATCTGTGATTTTCACAAAATACACTGCACACACATGGTTCCCACTCCTCTTCGTACAAATATGTGACCCTGGGTCCTACTTGTTGACATAGAAACAATCATATCCATAAACTTACACCAACACACACATCAGATGTCAGAGTATGTGGTATTTCATTGGCTTGATAAAATCACAAAATGTCTTTCATGACAGTTAGCTACAGCTACTGCATTATAACGTTAGCGGCTAATTTCAGCACATCCTGAGCTGTGGCAGACGGTCAATAGAGGGCGCTAGAATGCTGCAACACCACTCACTACTTTAAGATACTTTCTAATAATTCAGATAAAGTGTGAGCTAGCATTTGTTTGACCTTCAGCCAAAACCTCAGCTTGTTGAAAATGCTGCAGCCAGATTAATCAATACACTGAGCATATCACTCCAGTTCTCAATCACCTTCACTGGTTACCCATACAATTTAAATGTGCTTCTTCTAACATACAAACCTATTCATGAACTGGCTCCTTCTTATCTCAGTGAACTTATTTGCTTTCATAACCCCATCCGGTCTCTTAACATTGCTTCATTCCTTGCCCTAGTCACACCTCAACCTTCAAGAACATCACTGGGTTCTCGTGCATTCAGAGTAGTCCTGATGTGAACTGTACTCAAACGCAATCTGAAAACGTTTCTGTTTCAACAGGTTACAATCTGTAATTGCTTCATTTTTCTTGCCTGCTGTATTTTATTGTGTATGTTGCTGCTCCTTTACCTGTTGTTTTGTTTTTTGTTGCGCTTACTTGTACTGTATCCGTGAGTGACAGAAAGGCACCTCCAAATAAAATGCATTATTGTTATTATTATAAGTGCAGATACCTGAATCCAAAATCTAGAACAATGTAAATACATCCCTGATGTTTGTGGAAAAAAATGCTGTTAAATTGTGACTTCTGCTAAAAGTTTGATATGATTTAAACTCGTTATATCCATCCTTTACATTTTTATAGCTTTTCTTTTTAATGTTTTTTTATGTTTATTTTCCTCATATTTGTTTGATCCGATGTGTTCTTTCTGCTATGACTGTTGAGTTGTATATTGTGTTGATCAATTAAATATTTAGTTTAAAAACTTAACCAGATACAACTGGCATTTTACATGGTTTAATGGAAAGGAGAGATCTACTGTCTGTAACTATGAGGCTGTTAAACTGGGGGGGGGGGGGGACAGGAAGTCTTGATCAGCTACTACAAACTGCATCGCTGAAGTCAATTCGCTTTGTAACGTGGTTCCCTCTAGTGGCCACTTCTTGTAACTACAGTTCTCCGTGT
This sequence comes from Danionella cerebrum, assembly GCA_007224835.1. Lineage (NCBI taxonomy): Eukaryota > Metazoa > Chordata > Actinopteri > Cypriniformes > Danionidae > Danionella > Danionella cerebrum. The sequence goes on along the minus strand of SRMA01023894.1, from coordinate 45,398 downwards.
TGCATTTATGATCACATATAATAATAATAATAATAATAATAATAATAATAATAATAATAATAATGATAATGATAATGCTAATGATAATGATAATGATAATAATAATAATAATAATAATAATAATAATAATAATAATAATAATAATAATAATAATGATAGAAATTAATGGCTACAGTTTAACTAAAGACACAGAGAAGCCTTAATTCGTGTCAATAATGGAAACTTCGTTGAAAATGATCATTCAAAATTAATTTTTTTTGTTAATTTTAAGGACTAAAAATTACAATAACCTTGCAAATACCTTTCAATTAGTATACTAAAGTGTTAATAACAGGTCCTCTTAACTTGTGAAATAATTTGCAAAAACTAATAAAATATTGTTTTAGAAAAAAACGTTCTTAATCAGAGGATGGTGGAATATAACAAGCTTTTCGGTCCACATTTCAACAAAAAAGAGGGTTGTAGACTGAGATTTCATGAACTTTACGTTACTGTATTGTAATATTTATGTCTCATTAAAAGTCAAAACAAATGCAACTGAATAAATATTATTTGCTGACCTCAAAACGTGGCTATTTTGCGCACAATTTTCAGTTTAGCTAATTGACAGGTGCAGATAATCTCGCACATGCGCTGTGGGTTCAGTGCAGTCTGCAGCAACTCGCGTGCTGCGCGTTCACAAGCAAGCAGCAAGGCGTCACAACAAATCTGGTAAGCAATGCGATGGTATTGGCAATTTTATACGAGAAGCAGGGGGCATACCGAATTAAAACGTCGCTTAGTGAAACTATTTTATTTGCTTGCTTGGATGTTACCCGTTAGGCGGTATAAACGTGTGTTCTGTTATATCAATGTGTTTAGGTAAATAACAACAAGATAAATGCGGGGTAAATTAATGAATGCAATTCAAAGCACCGTAAAGCACGTTTTTTTTCACCTTACTCTTCCCGCATGGGCATAGCGACAGTGCCAACCAGGGTTTGTCTTCCATGACACCCACCCTCAACATGTGTAGCTAGATTGTGACCGTGGAAATGTCTGGTTGTTTACGTGATCATACCCAACATAAGCAATTACATTATCTCTGCGAAAATGCCATGCATGGTAGCTATACTAACGTACCCACACATCTCTTTTATTTTTTTACAATGACGGCCTAGTACCGGCCGCTATATTGAGTTCCACAAATGTGGACTGCGGCAATCACTTCACGTATTCTTTAGTATATTTATTTGTTTACTGCGTACATTCTTTAAGCTTGTTAGTGGTGTACGAATTAATATTTACTCGTAGCTAACCCCACTCTCACCTCTACAAGTAGGTAACTTCACATCTTAAGAAAATATTCTTATTTAGATTGTTAATATTAGTATTATTACTTGAATGACTTGCATATTACATGTCAATGACAGATGTACAGGAGACCCCAAGACAGAAATCCAACCAAAATCCAAATCCTTTCCAAAGTCACCGGAATGTTCAATACCCTACTGGTTCTTTATGTTTGTGGGGATTAGTTCATAATAGAAGGTTTGTTTAAATGATGACAACCCAAATAAAAATCTGGTATGTGGGGCTGAAAACCAGATGGGCATCTTTTTGAGCCACTTTGGCTATATGTTTTGAATCATTGCGGTGTCCATTGGAAAATTTCATACGTGCCTGTATTTCAATCCTGGATTTTCATAAAATTCATACATACTGTATATAATGGTAAAAATGTACATTTTATTACACTGTATTCTAATGTGATTCTTATTTCATTTCTCTAGCAAAAGTCTGGATGAGCTTCATTGACAACTCAAGAAAGAGGGCAATTAAGACATGAAGACATTAATGACAGTAAGAAATTTGATTTGTTTTCTATTTAAAAAATGTGTTCAGCATACTTTGCACTAAAATTGTTGAGGAAAAAGTTTCATCACATGTTAATTTGTTTCAGTTGTGGGAGAGGACTACTGTGACATCAGAGCATTTTTGTCCAGGACTAGGAAACTGATGAAGTTGAAAAAGGAATAAAGGAATAAAGAAATCACAAGATGTGGTGAAAAAAACAAACTTGATATGATACAAGTTTACATAAGTGATTTGCCATTAAAAGATTCTAAGATTGACAGCAACCCTGTTTGTAAACACCCGGATAAATTGACTGATCCCTACTGTGAGAGTAACCGAGGCCTGCGGCATCACAAACAAACAAATGCTTTTTCAAGCCTCACAAAGAAGTTTAAATGCAATCACTCAGGAGGGACCTCCAGGATTCATTTTAGTCATGAACAACATGAGAAAGGACATAAAAATGGAAATAAGAATAAGGAAGCTCCTTCAAATGCTTCCACATTAAGTCGGCCTGTCTTTAGCCACAAAGAATTCTCTTCAAAAGACTCTGAGGTAATGAAGAGCATAAAAGCAACTGATGAAAAAGTTGAAATCTGCAATGCCAGGGCCTTGTACATGTGCAGGTCCTGCAAAAAAGCATTTCAAACTCTTTCAAGTTTGAGAAGACATCAGCGAAGGATCCATGAGCATCAGCCTCTTCCTACAGGAGCTTTTAAGAACTTCAGAATCCCTCAAGAAACTGAAGGAGATCAGCCTGTTGAGATGATGACGCAAGATTCCCCGTATAACAACCCACAGGATGGGGAGTGCATGGTAGACATCTCCGGCAAGGTTTCAGAGAATCTCAGCTTCTACATAGAAGGTCAAATTGTCTCAGCAAGCTCTGTGCATAACTGTGAGGTGATTGAAATGAACTCTGGCGGTTCTGCTGCCATTGGTTTGAATGCTGTCTTAATCAGTCCTTCTCAAGTAACACAGGCCCTTAAATTGGAAACCAGTGCCAGTAGTTTGACCCCTGACCTGTCTGGACAGTTCTCAACCAGACGCAGAACGTCTACGCCGCCAATGCTCCCTCCAATAAAAACAGAAACTGAGAGTGAATCAATCACGAGTGCATCACCATCACCCTTGCCATCTCTAACTGTGTCTGGAGTTCCGCTGGGCTCTACTCATTTACCTCAGTCCATTGAGACTGTTGCGGGCAACAAAGAAACAACTTTCTACCTGTCTCCCAAAATCAATGATGTATTGGAGAATCCTGAAGGAGATAAAGCAACGTTTGCACTGATTGCTAGTGGTTCTAACGTGGGCCCTCCCTTAACCACAACTAGATTTAAGAGAAGGACATCCTCACCTCCCAACTCACCTATTCAAACAGTTGAACTGAATGAAGACAAGCAAGATAATGACTCTACAGCACCCAGGATGTCCAAACATGAAAGTCACAGGATGAACTTCTTGTGGAGTGAAGAAACCATTCCTTTAATTTCACCCATGAAGAGCCCTGCACAAACGGAACAACAGATCTTGCCATTGGACTCCTCTGTATCTATGACTTATGTAAACCTCTGTAATCAACAGCCTCTGGACCTTTCCAACTCTGTTTGTATGCCAGATGAAGCCATTCTCGACCTAAGCTTAAACGGAAGCAAATTAGAATATGACTTAGCAGGCATAAACCTCGCTCAGTCTGTTTTGAACAGTTTTAAGCCTAGTGTGTTTCAGAATGTGTTTAGGAATGAGCAGGGTGTTGTAGACGATAATTCCTTTGAAGGTATAGCTTCTGGAGAAGCACCAAACCTTACAGCTGGGTTACTATCTGATACAGGTCCTCCAAACCCTGAAGACTTTTTCTTTGAGTTGGGTCTTCCTCCCACCTCGATCAATCCCATGCTTGCTCCTCTCAGCATTCTTCCAGCTGCCACTTTCCCTCCTTCATCCCAGAATTTCGAATCTTGCCTTTCAGCTCCCGTAGGGGAAGACACCAATGATATTCAAACTCAACCTTCATCCATTTCGGTATCTGAGAACGACTTCGAAGACATCCCACTCACTACCCTCTCACAACAAAGTGATCTGAAAGTGACATTCCCAAACTGGGGGTTCTTAGCTCCAGGTGATATGGAAACCCAGCTGCCTATAGCTAGTCCTCATTGGGTCACTGATCCCAGTGCCCTAGCTCAAAGAACATTGGTTGTAGACTCTGTTTTTTCATCATCTCTGCCGTTAAACCAGTCCTTTCCTCCTAACACTGTTGTTATTGAATATACAGTTGCGCTACATGCTACAGAAAAAATACTCCCTATCCTTCAGAGTAGTTCTGTTGAATGTTACTCAGATAAAATTCCTAATGATGAAGCACTACAACAAGAGTCACATGCCCCATCTGATCCTGCTCTCGGTAGCACCCAACTGTCTGAAACAGAGCTGACCGCAATCGAGAAGTCAAACTTTGGTAGGCTAACCCCTGTTTCTTCCACTGCTTCGGATAATGTGTATAGCATGGAAGAAAGACAAGCTGAATGTCAGTCCTCTGATAATTTGGAACAAAGGGAAAAAATGGAAGTTGAACTACTTTCTTTGCAGTCTTTTTGCAAGAACTTCACATGCAATGTTTGTGGTGAGCTCTTCCATTCAATGAACATTCTCAGTCAGCATATTGTGGAGCACTCGAGGGAGTGGCCCTTTAAATGTGAATTTTGTGTGCAGTTATTTGCGAGTGACAGAGGTTTACTGGAGCACCGTTCTAGTTATCATGGCATTGGTAAAATTTATATATGTAAAACATGTTCTAAGGAATTTGCTTTCTTCTCCAACTTGGAACAGCACCAACGTGATCTCCATCCTGGTCAGGACTGTCAGCAATCCGAAGCAGTTCATGGGAGGTTAAGACCTGAAAACCATAACAGTCCCAAAACCGAAATTACAGATCCTGAGATTCCAGTTTCGGATGTTATCCAGGAATCGGACATCACAACCTCAAAGGCCGAAAAGAATGCTGTAGGTAATAATACCGAAGAGCTTTTCTCAACAATTAAAACCTTGACTTCTGGAGGCGTTAAACCTAAAACTCCAGATGTACGCTTGGGCATCAATCAACACTACCCAAGTTTCAAACCACCTCCTTTTCCGTACCACAATCAAACACCAGTTGAGACAACTGGGGCATCTGCCACCAAATTTACCACCCACAACATCCCTCAGACTTTCAGTACGGCAATTCGCTGCACAAAGTGTGGTAAAAGCTTTGACAACATGCCTGAACTCCACAAGCATATTTTAGCATGTGCTAATGCTAATGACAAAAAGCGCTATACACCTAAAAAGAACCCTATACCGCTTAACCAGTTTGCAAAAGCACATGGAGTGTTATTACCAACTAAAAGTACCAATGCAAGGCAGAATCTTTCTGAAAAGGGCGAAGAAATAAAAACACAGAACTTTCATGAATCTCCTAATGAAGTAAAAATGAGTCTACAGCCGCAGCAGGTGCGACGGGGGAGACCTGCTGGTGGGAGAAAGGCTTTTGTTCAGGGTGATTCTAACTTGTTTTCATGTCCTCACTGTAGCAGGGAGTTCATATACAGTGCTAGCTTAAAGAAGCATGTAGCGTTTAGCTGCCCGATGAGGCCGGCTAGCAGAATCCAGAGGAAGAGGACAGTGAACATTGTTTCAACCCAAGAGAACCATGGACGGCTGCGCAGACAAATCAATACAAGTTCAAAGAGTCAAACTATTAGCCAGAAATAAGTCAATATCTGATAACTGTATAGATTCTAAGTTTATAAGTTCTACTAATCTGTTAAGATCACTGTTGTGTTCATTAAAATTAAAATGGCAACTTCCCACTTTCCATCCAGATTTGAAATTGAAAGTGACTGAAGCTGCAATTCATCAGTTGGCCACACGAGACTGGTGTCCAGAGTTAGCAAAATCCCATTTACACTAAATGCTCAAATTTACAGAAGAAAACTGATTTAAAGCTTGCTCCGAACAGGTTTTTAAATTATTAGCAAATTAATACCTTTACATTGTGAGAGTAATATATTTTTGCGATGCCTACTGCGGCCCTTTCTACACATACCTGGTTGTTTTGAAAATGGGTATTTGTCAGCCTGGTTAACGCAGCATTGTTTTCATGTAAACGCACATTGTTTAAAAGGTAAATCATTTTTTTTAAACGTTCTGCATCCAGGATCCGTGTGAACAGGGCAACCAGGGTTTTTTGAGTTTGGAAGGTGAGGTTTGTTGATGTCACATTCTCACTCGTTTGTTTACAAAGAGAAAGCGTAGCTGAAGCGAGCACTGTGTTGTTTGCTCCGCTATCATAGTTTATAGCTTGTACAGGATTACATGCATATGTGTCCTGCTTGATCTCCAAACAGGCGTGTGTTTTTGCAAACTTCAACTCGTTTTAAAAATGTTCCCAGTTGACTGCCACCTGTTGGTTTGGTAGGGTCATTACAGTGTTTCGGGTTTTTTAAGGGTCCGCGTGGATGCAGTTTCTTGAAAAAGTGACACTTTTTCTTTTACAGAGCCTGAGAAAAACCCAGTTAAAAAAAAAGTGTATGTATGGAGATGCCTTGCATTTCTGAATAACCACAAGCTCCTTGCTGCTAATTGGCTACAAGTGTTTTCGGTGGTTGGCCTGATTTGGTTATCTAAAGCATTTTCTTTTACCCTACCTTTAAAGAGTGATTTTGTACAACACGTGGCTCCTCTCTCTTGCATCTGACTTTTGCTGAAGGTGTTTTAGGTAAATAAACCGAGCTGAGAGTGGGTGACGTACAGCTGATGCCAGAAGAGAGGGATTGTTAGTTTGAGCTGTTAAGAGAGAGAAAGTAAGCCAGGATCAGTTCCAGAGTGCAGTAGACTAGCACCACAGTACTGAAATAGCTGATCAGAAACAACACTAGTATCTGACCAGACAGTCTCTTAAATGAAATCTTTGAAAATAACAAAAAATAAACATTTGTTACTCTGTGTAACATGTTTCTGTACATAAAAACCAATCTGAATGTAGCTTGTCCATAAAATCACAGTGTCAGTAATTTTTGGTTTTATTTTGGCATTACCTGTTCAGACCTGTACTGTGCTGTTTTTCAATGTTTCAGCACAATGCTAAACCTTTAACATGATCTCAAGGAGATGGTTTAGGTTTATAACTCGAGCAAACAGGTATCCAGAAAATACAAACCTCAGAAATGTACTGTAAACTGAAATCTGGCTACAGATCTATGGTGTAACTGCTTGTATCTTTGGGAGAATGTGGTCGTGTGCACTTTATGCTTTTCATATGAACTTGTTAAAATACAATTTGCTATTTATTTAATATGTATTAATATGTAATGCTATTCATTTATTGTTAAACATGTGGCAAGGTGAGGTTCAATTTAAATGGGCTTCTATTTTTGTAAATTGTGATAGTCTTGTTTTCATTTTTTTTGTACAGAGGCCTCATGCATGCCAGAAATTTGGGGTGTAGTTGTGTTACGTATTTCTGTACTACAAAAGGAGAACTGGAAAGAATGCATAGAATTTAGATCAAATTTAAAACATCTGGACGAGAAAACCCAGGAGAACATGTGTTGACAAAGACTGTATATCGGCATTCTACTTATTGTGTTTTCTTGCCGTTCCAAAGTGAAATATAAAGCTCTGATTGTAATCATTACTAGGTCTCATTTTTATGATTCATCACCACAAACATTTTAGCATCACCTCTGAAAACTGCATCCACAAAATGACTAGCTACAATGCATCTTTGACATTCTTTAATACAACCCCTTGCTTTGAGAGAAGTTACCAAGTTAAAAAAGATTAATTCTCCACACATTCTTTTAAATGAGATTTTTTTCCCCTTTTGACAAGAAAGGAGTACAGGTATTTGGCATTTTTAACAAAGCTTGTTATATTTACCATTGGCTTTATTCCTGTTTTTGTTGTAATGTTTTTAGTGCTTAGCATAAACAATTGAAGATATGAATTTTATACATTTATTTAATGTAAAAGGCGTGCTTGCTATTTAAATGTGTAATACACCAGCCTATTATTATGTGTGAATAGATTTCCTGATGCTTCTGGACACATCTTCAGGGATGTTCCTGGAATCATTGAGTGTTATGGGTCATTCAGCATCATGCATCCAGGGGATCCAGCCGAGGTTAATCAGACCTCAGCTTGTGACCAGTTAGCTAACTAGCTACCATGAGTCCATGGATTGCCCCTCTTTGAGCCACAGCCATCTAGAGGCCCTCTCTGCCACTTTATTTGAACCGTCGATGGTTTGTCCTCAATTCCCTGCAAGCTGAGGGATCTATCAGCCTCATAAATATCAAGAGATACACATATTGTGAAACTATGTTAAGACTGATCTCATCAGGAAGATTTTTCACTTTAACACATTTTAGACTACAATAATTATACGTTTTTGAAACACTGCTTTCATTTTGAATACATTTTGGAGCAAGGCTCTGACCTCAGTTTTTACACTTAAGGCTAGAAAGGGGGAGGCCTTTAAATGCTACATTTACATTCATGCCTTTACCTTTTATCAAAACAATAGGTGCTCATTGTTATGTTTGTTCACGCAAATATGTAAATTTCTTTGTAGACTTCCACGTCAATGTAGGAATTTTCAACCGGGTTCGATGCTCCTTTGAAGTTTTGTAATAATCTCCACCGGGTGGCGGTATTGTCTTGTTGGTTGTGTCAGCATAACTACATTTACGTCACCCCCTCATCTTCACAAGCGTCTCGAATGCATTTATTGTTTAAAGAAAATAAATTAGCTTGTACAAGTTACCTGTATTATCTCGTGGACGTTATTTGTTAACGAATTCGTGTTCATAACCCTCGGGTTTTCCCCATGTTTATTAAACCGCGTGGTGCATTTAAAAAACAAATATAAGTATCACGCCACAATGGTTCCGCCTTGGCGACCGCCTTGGCGACCGTCTTGGACGCTGATTGGCTCATGAAGTTGGCGCTAGGGGTTGATTGACGTTGCTCGGTTGACACGAGGGCGGGAACAACGGACCTTCAGGGGTAGTTGGTAATTTAGCACTTCATTTACTTTCAGATAAATATTATTCACAGCTCAAAGAGAAAGACTCTAGACATTTGATTTTATTTAGAGACCTCCTTGATCCAGTGGTCAGTTTAAATATCGCTATATGTCCTAATGTCTTGTCTGTCTTCCGCTTGCCCCTCCCCTCTGCCACTGTGCTGTAAACAATGCCGAAGTGGGTCATTGTCGTGGTGTGAACTAGTCACATCCTGTGAACACTTCCATAATTTAAGTGTCTTTGACCATCTGTAGTTATCCACGTTTGTATAATTTGTGCTGTTTCCCACATCCAAAAGTATTGAGCGCTTGGTTGGAATCGGGTTGCCAGATTAACGGCTAATGTTTGTTAGCCACACAAACAACAGAAGATGCGCTCGTTCTCCTCATCAGGGAGGGAGGCACCTCTCAACCGTTTTTTCTTTCTCTTCAACACGTAGCCTGAGCAAGACAGGCGTTGGTATCCAAACCAAACCTCCCCGCGCCCGGTCTAAACCGGTTCGGGGCTCTGCGCGCTTTCCTTCCCCCGCCCTGACTGAAATTCCTGCCACGAGCTCAATCACAAAAAACCCTAGCATAGAGCGCGCGCGCACCCGCGGATACGTCACGCCCTCATCTCTCTGCCTTGTTTCCTCCCCTGAACATCTATCATTGGCTCCGGCCGACGTCTCGAGCCTCCTCTTAATCTCTGCTCTGATTGGACCGCGGTGAGGACTCTACTGGATATTACGGTGAATTCCGCTCGCTGATTGGCTAGCGCGGGACGTGTATGAGCGCGAGGGAAATAGTTGTAAACGCAAAGCGCGTGCTGGAAAAGCCGAGGCGTTGGGTTGAGAGCAGCACCGGAGATCAGCAGGAGTATACCTCGTCATAACACCCATCCTTTCATCCGCGCTCTTTATCTCCATTTTGTAGGAGGTTTATAGTTGAAATTGGAATCGTAGTGTGCGACCTGACTCGAGTTCTGCATTGAGGCTTTGTTAGCCCGCGTTGGGGGCAGTTACGGTTGCCCCTCAGTGGGGGAGCGAGCTATCTTTCGGTTATTTGGGAGGCAAAACCAAAGCCTCTCATCGCGCGTCATTGAAAATCGAGTTTACTCGTTTTTTTTCTCCCGCAAAATTTGACCAGGGCTGTTCGGTTTTTCAGAGCTTTTTGAAAAAAAAAAAAAAAGGTCGCGGTTCTTTGTGTGGCTTCGGCTTCGTGTCACTGTTGCAGCTACCCGAAGTTCCGCACTCCAAAACATGTGCTCCCGGGTGTGGTTCATCACCGACCGACGGATCAGCCAGGAGTACCCGCAGATCCAGATCCTGCGAGCCCTCAAGGAGCGCTGCGTCGAGGATGATGTCGAATTCCGCTATCTCCTGATGGATGAGATCGTCCTGACCATCACCGATGGGCAGCTCGGTAAAAAGCGCGCACACACGCACACATTCATACGCTTTCCATCTGTACGTGCACTCAAATTGTTTTTGTGTTTATTCTGTTGAGTTCGCAAAATAACGGGCTGGTTTAGATGGATGGGGCCCTTACATCGAGCGGATGTGCATCACTGTGCCAGTGTGTTTTGTGTATACGTGTGTGTGGGTGACCGCCTAACCCACATTTAAGCCAAGCAACGGCCACATGATGCGAGGCCTTTAAACATAGACACGAATACTTGTACGCTTATGCAATTTAACGTTTTTGTTTTCAAAATAATCGCATGGATGTATTGAAATAAGCGTTTGGTTGCACCATGTGCGCGCGAACAGTCACGAGTGTGCGGCGCGAGCGCGTTCATTATCGACACATAAAGCCTCGAGCGCATGGCGCGACGCTCACAAAGACCCGATATACCCAGACATTCTTCTCATGATCACTACATTTCTGCTTATTTTAATTGTTTAGGTGCGTAATTGGCAAATGTATATATTTTGGGAATTTAAAACGGTATGCATTCCGCTGTTTGCGTTCAATAAACAAAGGCAGGTAATGTAAAATATATATTTTCAGAAGGATACGTGAGCCAAAATACTGCTATGATAAAGTTAATGAGCTGAAATAAATTGTTTGGTCAAATTTTGATGCAATAGCATCATGGTCTGGTTGCACCACAAGGAGACTGGTTTTAGGCCATTTAATAAGCTTGTATACTGTACAGTTAAAGGCTTACGTCGTTGCTACAAGTCTATGTAGACATCCTACGCAATAAGATCTGGTTACGCTGTTAAATGAATGGATTACTTAAATGAGGTTTAGTCTTAAATCACACATTTGTTTTTTAGCTCACAATTCGTTTTTTTTTGTTGGAGGGGGGGCATACCAATATGCAGTGCTAGGGATTTGTGCCAATGCCTGTCTTTCAGGCTGGAGTATTCTTGGAAGTCAGTCATTGGTTTTCAACAACATGAGGGTGCTTAAATGAAGGTGGTGTTTTGTCATCCAACCCTCCACCCCACCCTTAAAATATTTTGGTTAATTGCAAAGATCAGAGTCATTAACATCACTTGAGGGTGGTGGGGTTAATGGGCTTTCACCTAGCAATGTTTTAGTAAGGAGGGTGGGAGAAGAGGTTTGGGTATTTTGCATGGGCCTGAGGTAAAGGGAGTGGCTTTGCACCAATGCAGCTTTGCTTTGAATCAGCCACTTTCAAGTTAAGGGTTTGACTGCAACACAATATTGGATAGTCAGTCCTGCTGGAGGAGCCTATCAAACAAGATAATTGATGAAGATCTTATTGACCTAGGGCATCCTTGCTTCACAACTGGACCAGGTTACTGACTACAATGTATATTTGTGTGTGCGTGTGTTTAATCTGCTGGCCTGGATCCTGCCTTGGTCCGATTAAAAGGTTGGTTGACAGTTGGTCAGCTCTGGGATTTAAACCCCCAGAAAGTCTGACATTCTGCTGTTACATCATCCCTATCAGCCACATGCAGTAGGTCAGCAATCGAGCGTGATCTTTGTGTCTAACGCATTGCGGATGAAGACCAGGACTTTAGGATGTTCACAATCCTGTTTCGGGAATTTGGTACATGTTGACCTCCACCAAAACAGATTCTATAGTTATCTTATCACATGAGGTCCGTGTTTTGCAACATATGCCAATCAATATACAATCTGGATTCAGCACTTGACGGCATAATTTTTCACATAATGTGATTGTGTGAATGAAGTGTGCGTGTGTTAGTTTTTGATGTCAAGTGTTCATTCCTCCAAGAGATGCGAAATCTAACACCAGTTTATTGTCTTTCGCTTGCACAAGCTGCAAGCATGCTGAAAAACTAACATGCAGATAATGCACACGTGGCTCTGAAACTTCAGAGCGTTACAGTTTAATCAATCAGTCCCAAGAAGATTCTTTGTGCCAATTAACTAGGGATTGGAAGTAATTGGTGATGCCTACAGTGGAATAATGCCCTTAGCTGAATCTAAGGACATGTTATAACTGGTCAGGTTCAGTTCAATTAAAACTAACCAGTTTGTCTATTGTGCAGTAAGTGCAATTTGTTTAAGAAATTCTGGGATGGACTATATCTTTGTCCACTTCCAAATGATCCCTGATGTGGTTTGAAGTTTATAGGCAACAAAGTTCAAACCTTTAATTGTGCCAAAATGATGTGATGTCATAACGTACAACCCCACAACCATAAAAATGACTGATTCACTACATCTATGGACTCGAAAAGAAGCAGACATAAGAACTGATATTGAACCACATGTACATGGACATGTTTGAACTGGTTCAAACCAATCTGGTTTAATCAAAATACCAGTGTGGGCTGTACCAAGACCTAATGTATCAGTTGTTCTCTGAAGCAAACAAAGCAAACAACATGTGTGAAAAAACCTTAAAAAGGTGCATTTTTTTTCTTTCCAAATTTTGTACATCACAAAATTTGCCATCAAAATAGTTTTGCAACCCTATCCTATAGATTTTAGGCAGCTGAAGAAGTGAGCAATATTATATGTGTAACCTATTTAAATAAAAATGCATTTTTGAATTAAAGGTTTTTTTAATACAGATAGATTTGGGACCAGTTAACTTGTGCTCAAGCTTTTGAATGTGAATTTATATTGTATTATTGTGAATATGCCTGGAGTGTCGCTTCATGTGGATTAGTTATCTTGTGTTTGTTTTGTCTAGCTTCCTGTATCTAAAGCAGCTCACCTTTCTCTCCTGGTAAACCTCAGAAGTAGGTTGTCTGAATCATTCTTAACCTAATAGCCTCACTTGTTCTGAATTTGACTAATTTGGTCTTGGCTAATCCATTGAATATCACTACCACTTAGAGAAGGAGGAGGCAGCTCTTTGTTGCGACCCAATGGTCAAAAGTTTTTTTAACCCTTTAAATAGGCTCAAGACCTGGATTTTGCTTAATCTCGGAAATGCACCAAAAATCATGACCCCAAAATAAGAAATGTCCAAATATCTTACACAAAAGTGTTAACAGAAGAACGGAGACTGGACGATGAAGGAAAACAATGTTACTTGAACAAACCAATATTGACCGCAGATGATTAGTTTGAATGGACCACGGTTTAACTTTAAAGAAATACATTTTACAAAGGCTGTGAGGAATCACTGGGATTCTTGTGAGTGGTAGTTGGAATCGCTAAAATGTAGTGGAAACCTACTGCAATACCTCAATTTATTGCGTTGGTAAAGTAGGCCTTTATCTTTTATTCCTGTAACTGTAAGGATCTTTCATTGTTTTATGTTTTTATCAAATTAATCTGCATGTCACATAATTAATGAGATACAAAATGTGAAATATAGTGTTTAACTGTGTAGGCTGAAAAAACTAATCACAATGAAAGATAAGTCAGCATGAGTATTTCAGTTATTATGGCATCTTTTCAGATTAAAGCAGCCACACTGAGGGTGAGAAAGTATTCAGACCAGACTTGTTTGAGCAAATGGATGTAGCCTGCTGTGTATGTGGGATTTAGGGAACCACAGCCCTGCAAGCCTCTGACATCACATGAATGCTGTGAACAGAAAATAAACGCTAGATCAGAGGAGTAGCTAGAGGCTGTTTCACATGCGAAGAATCCCCAAGTTCTGCTTGGGAAAATAACGAGCCTCATTCTGTTATTGGTTCGATTAATCTTTCCATAAAAATGCGTAACATATGTCAACATGGTCCCTTCCTCAGAAATGTTTCCTGTGAACAACTGAAAGGGAGACATTGTCCATAGTCTCTTTGAAACACTATTCTACCTATAACATATTAATTTTAAGGCTTGTAAAACTGCTGATTACTGAAATTATGGCCAACTTGTTTTCCAAGCATCAAATCAAATGTTTGTGCATCTATTCCAATTATGGAAATAATCGCTTATTGCAGTCTTAATATTATGTTACATGGGGACCCTTGGGTAAATTCCTTGGTTGAAATTTTACTTCTTTCTTATTTTACAGCAGTTGTTAGCCATTAATCCATAAGCTCATGTTGTTATATAATCTTCCTTAACTTTAATGATCTGTATCGATATTTAATTTCATATCGGCCGTTTATTCCTGTCATGTCCCTTTAACTGCATGCATTCGAGTGGTGTCTGCTTTGATCCACGGGGGGAAGAAGTAGTGCTGATGTAGCATTTGCCTCTGAAGATGCTGAGTTGTGCTTTGTGAATGTGTTGTCCACCCTAAGATGGCGGAGAAGCTAGAGATTAGAAATTCTGCGACATGTTAATTTTCACATCCTGTTTGACATCTTAAGATCCTGACACACGAGTCGTCCCTTTATGTAATCTCTAAAATGTCTTGCTTTTCTTACCATTATTGCCAAAATTGTTTCCATTAGTGATTGTTTTAAATGGTTTACCAATTGAAATCTGGTGGTAATCGTTAGGTGTGCATAAAACCGTAGTGTAATGTTAATTAAAAGCAGTAAGCTGTGTAAACTGGGTTAGTGGGTCAGTGTGAACGCCGCAATAGTGAAGCAAATCGAGCATGCTAGCTTCTGCAGTATTGTGTAATGTTTCTCTGAAGGAGATTGACTATTTAGAACTACAAAGGTGCTGTCGTGTGTTGTTTTATGAACCAAGGCCAGCTCATCTGTCAATTTGAGCGCTTCTGTGTGTTGGATGTGGAGAGAAACAGATGATTCATCCGAATGAAAGTGTGGCTGCCATTGGTTGCTTTAAAACAGAACTATAATCCATCCACACAATACTGTGGGGGCCAAAACACACTGCACCGGCTGCTCGGCATCATGTAATTTATCTTGCCTTTCTCTCTTTCAGGTCTGCGGGTTGGGCAGGAAATTGTTACCTCATACCCTCAAGTTGCTATGGTGCGTGTTCCAACCCCATGGGTCCAGTCGGATAGTGACATCACGGTTCTCCGTCACATGGAGAAAATGGGCTGTCGTCTGGTCAACCGTCCTCAGGCCATTCTCAACTGTGTCAACAAGTTCTGGACCTTCCAAGAGCTTGCTGGGCATGGAGTGCCCCTCCCGGATACATACTCCTATGGTGAGGGAGCATGCTAATGTTGAGAATGTCAGTAACTGCAACTGGAAAAAGGAAAAATGTTTCATATACGTACAGTGTTTCAGGATTTGCTTCAATGGTGAGTGAAATTATGTGTAATTGCAGATGCATTGAGATTTTCAAGCTAAAAATGCTAGCTGTGAAGCTAATGATTTCAATGAGAAACACCATAGACTTATTCTATGTATTCTATCTATATTTTTAGCTTGAAAATCTCAATGCCTCTGCAATTACACATAATTTCACTCACCATTGAAGCAAATCCTGAAACACTGTACGTTTCAACTTAAAGCATGTTTGATTGAATGAAGAATCAACTCATTGCGATGAGAGCGGCTGCTGATTGGCTAAAGCTCAACTGTTTGTCTGGATTGCTTCCACACGTGAAGGAAACTAATGTTCGATCAGTGAACTCTGCTATTATCATTCTGAAAAAAAAATTCCTCATCATCAATGCATTGAATACATTCTAGTAGATGTATATAGTCTGGGCTACACTAATCCTCTGGGAGAGAGGGGTCATTCTTTTGGGTTGGTCGGGGGTGACCTCAATATAATGGTAGGGAAAACACTGCCGGAGTAAGAGCTGCTGAAAAGCAAGCTTTACAATCAAAATCGTAACAACAAAACTCGTCCCTGAACTTTTGAATGGAATTCTGTGTGCACTCCTGTATTTAGAATTCATTCGGCCAAACAACAGCTGTTTATGTGACAATCTCCTGTTTGGAGAATGAAAGGGGAAGCCCCCATGATTAGCTAAAGAAAACTAAACTGAATGTTGCTGGGTGAGCCGGTTTGACGTACCTGGCTCAAACATTCACTAAGAATGGCACTTAGAATTCTGTTATTCAGTGTTGTGTTTGTAAAAAAATAAATAAATAAAAACATTTTTGTTACTGATTAGTTATTTTGTAACCAGTCACTTTAAAGCATAATGTGAATTTTCTCTTTATTATTAACTTGGTTGACCACCAATTGCCAAGATTTAAATAAATACATTTATTTCCAAACCTTCATTTGAATAAATCTGAAACAAATACCATAAATAAATATGTTTGAAATACATTTCAAACAAAGTTTTTGTGCAGTAAATTTATTCATGTTTTGGTTCTGAGATAAATAGTTTTGTCAACATATTAAAACGTGGCCAAAGTTTGGACTTGAACACTGGAAACATTGTTCCCTGATTGCTGTGTTTCTCGTTTGGATATTGAATGTCTCAGTATCGTTTGTTTCATTAAAGCTCTTTGCATCTCACTTTGGAATTTTTCACTCAAATTAAGCATCGCTTTTAATTACATTCATGACATGTCTGTGTCTCCAGGAGGACATGACAACTTCCGCAAGATGATTGATGAAGCGGAGCCATTGGGTTACCCTGTGGTGGTGAAAAACGCTCGTGGACATAGAGGTAAATCAATGATTCCTAAAGCAGACACTGGGTATAATGGGTCCATTAGGCCTTGCAGATATGTGTGCTGACAGCCCTTTGGAACCCAGAGAGCCGGATAAAGAAATCAGGCAGCTTAGAAACACCACTTTTAGCTTAAAAACAAAGGTTCTTTCTTTCTCTCTTCCTAGGCTCACAAAGGTTCTTTGTCCTGCACATCCACATTTTTCCAAATTTGAGGATTTTTTTTGTTTTTTGAATACAAAATTAGTTTATATTCAGGTGTGGTTTTGTCAGAGAATTTCCTGATTTAAATTTAGCTCCCCGTCCATTCGTGACTAATCTTGTCACTGATTTTCTGTAATTGCTATAAATATACGTTCAGATCTTACAAACCAGTCTATGCAAGCAGTGAAAGCTGCTGGTC
The DNA here is from genome assembly GCA_007224835.1 of Danionella cerebrum. Lineage (NCBI taxonomy): Eukaryota > Metazoa > Chordata > Actinopteri > Cypriniformes > Danionidae > Danionella > Danionella cerebrum. The sequence continues at coordinate 28,196 of SRMA01023894.1, read as the reverse complement.
ATGCTTACACGTTCATGCTTGTTATGAGTCATGATTTAACCATGCCTCACATTAGTGTTCTCGCAAACAAAAAAATCTGCCACCATCACTTTAACTTCACAAACAACTTGTATTATTATGAATTGTGTTTGTACTAAAAGAAAAACTAAATTTTTCAACATATAATTATGATTGTATTATAGTCGAAACCCCTACTGACACTTGGTGAAGTCTTTTTGGGCAATACCTTTACATAAGATGAAAAAAATACATTTTAAAAGACTTTTGGAGCACTGGGTGAGGTGGTGTCAGACTGATGCTTGAACATCTGGAGAATGCACTGTTCTGCGTTCACCTTTGAACCTTCAGTGAAAATCTTAAGGCTTGGTTGCTGTAGGGTGGTAGTTTGTGGACCCTTCTGTTAGTTTAACATAGGAATCTGTTGGATTACTATTACTTACATTTGTTTCCCCCTTCCTTCTCTACCAAAATGTTAAAGACAAAAAGAAGACATTTTCCATGATTAAGTAAGATTCTCAAAAAAGCTAATGTTGCTTAAGTCAATACCTAACAAAACAGAAGGTACTGTTCCCCAGTAGTATTGGACGATATTGACGTCACATTTGATTCTTTACAGGTAAAGCTGTGTTTTTGGCCCGGGATAAACACCATCTCTCAGACTTGTGTCATCTGATTCGCCACGAAGCCCCATACCTGTTCCAGGAGTATGTAAAGGAGAGTCATGGGCGGGATGTGCGTGTGGTTCTGGTTGGTGGACGAGTGATTGGATCTATGCTGCGCTGTTCTACTGATGGACGTATGCAGAGTAACTGCTCACTAGGTATGCGATCATGCATTAGACTTCAATAAATTATTTACTGTTTAGTAGTTAAAAATGCATCATGTTCAATAAGGCTGGGTAAAATGTGTTTTGAAGCAAGCAATGTGCAAGAAAATGGTTTTGAAGTAGTTTATAAATGATTGGGAGAGGTGTTTTGCTATTAGTTTGAAGAAGTTTACATTTCTGTGGAGTCATATTAATAATTTTCTCTCCTTTTGTCTCTGCCATTTGAAAGGCACTTGCTATGTTTGGAACTATGATGGTTCTTTTTTCGGAGAGAAATCAAGGAGAATTGTTTTCACAACATTAATTTTTCGGTAAACAATTTAAAAAGTCTCAAGACTTCAGAATTTAAAGATGGATAGATTTTATAACAATATAATTAAATAATAGTAATAAAAATCCTGAAAGGTTTTTTTTGTTCTTGGTTTGAAGGCCAATGTAGGTTTTTGTTTTGGAGAAAAAAAACACAGTTCCAATGAGCTTTATTTTATTTATTCTAAATTTAAAATCATTGGCACTTTTTAAAAAATGTAAAAAAATCTTTCCAGGGTTTTAAAATCTAGGACATAATTTTTTTTATCGGCCTTAATTTTCAGACACACTTCAGACAATTTCCCTGCATGCACCGTGGGAGCTTGTGCATTTAGTTGTTTAACAAAGATGGCTGCCATTGCAACCACAAATAAAGGTTTAAAAATGAGGAAACAAACAATGACTTTCATTGGAAAATTAGAATCTTAAAAAGATTAGTCCTAAAATGTAATAAAAAAGAACGGTTGTGTGGATAGATGTGCCATTGTTAACCATACAGCAGTAACATTGCACAATGGATTTGTTCATGAGATGAACCTCTTTACAAAACGCTTAGCTTTTCCTAAAAATTGCAAAATTTTAATTTATATTGCTTGTATGCAATATTTTCTATGTGATTTTAAAATTAACTTATGGCATAAACACGATATGATATAGGTCTTAAATGTGTTTAAGCATGATGTCTGAAGGTTGCCTAGAAATGTTGAGGTTTTTTTTTTACAGCGTACAGTTAAAGGAATTGTTGGGGGTAAAAAAAATGGCGTAAGTTTGTTTTATTAACCTCTTAAGCCCGAGAGTCCCCGGTACCGGGGACTTGCCCCCTTGTGCGTTACATTTTCACTCATAGCTCACTAACCCTGAGAATAACCCACACATATTAAATACTGTTGTGTTCAGCGGAAACTCCTCTAAAAACGTATCTAATTCAATTTCATATCCGTTAACCACAGCTCGAACGCCATGCAAATAAACAACAACATATCCGGATTATAACTCATGACCAAGTTTTTGTTTATGTGCGATATGTATCCACAATATAAACGGAAACACCAAAACCATGGCATCAAATGAAAGCTAACAACCAGCTGAATCCAGCGATATGCAACTCATTTACATTGCATGAAGTATTTCAGAGCAGGGAGCGAAAGTTCCCCGAAAAAACGCCAGCAAAAACCAAGCAAGCATGTAAATCTTGTCTTACCTTTGCCGTTTTTTCAACAAAAAGTTATTTCCATAGCGATAAAAGTCCGTTTGTTGTTATGTCCGGTCGATAGCTTCGCGGAAACTCCATTTTGGATTTTTCTGTTGCTCCGTGGTCTCATTACGTCACCAAATATGGAATGACTCCCCGTGCGTAAGAGGTGGTCTCTCCACGCTGCGCGTCGTGTGATTCGTCGGCGATCCCGTCAGTCTCAAAATGGTTGAGCTCATTGGCTTCCTCAGAATCAGAGCTTTCCAGCGATATATAGAGCTCCCGGATTGGACAGATGGTCGGGGGGTAGGGACACGCAGAAGCTCGACGTCGAAAGCGTTTGTGAATGAAAGGTTCCCAAAAGCGCAGCAAGATGGCGTAAATGAGCTTCCACCCCCCTTTTACAGCGTTTCTTTAGGAGTTTTTTTTGCTGAAATCATGTCCCGTAAGCAAGAAAAGAAGACTATGAATGTAGCTGAAGCTTTGGACAAGATTTTTTCCATATTTCAGTTATTGTGCCAAATTGTGCCAAACTGTGCCAACATGAATTACGCCTGAACTTTGTTCAATCAAAACCTTTACAGAATATTAGTTTCTTGTAGTATGGACACCAAACTTGCTACAGATGTTCTTGACATGTAGTGGTTACAATTGATTGTGTTTATTTGCTTCGTTATAAGTAAAATAAGGAGATATTGGAGGAAACATGTGGTTTTTTTTTTTTAGGCGGAGTTCATTTTTTGGCCATTCCAACATCAATTACTCTTACCCAGTGTTCTTGACTGTCAAATTAACTCATCCACACCACTCCCCAAGAACCTATCTTCATTTTGATACCAAGATTTGCAGTTTAGGCCTTGTAAAAGCTGAGAAATGCCTTAAAAAGTAAAAGTATAGGATTTTTGGAAAATAGGCCTGAGGGCTTAAGAGGTTAAACAATTCACACTTTTTTTATGCAAATTTTCTCACACATTTCAAATATACAACGTTGGTGCATCTTGCACCTTATTAAATTAAGAATTAGAGATTACAAATCATTCTGAATTAAGTTTTCATAAATTAAAAATGGCTCTTGCTTTTGTTTTCCAGGCGGCGTGGGAATGATGTGCCCCCTCAGTGAACAAGGAAAGCAGCTGGCTGTGCAGGTGTGCAATATTTTAGGGATGGACGTTTGCGGAATCGACCTCCTCCAGAAAAATGATGGTTCTTTCGTGGTTTGCGAAGCCAATGCTAACGTGGGCTTCATCGCATTCGACCAAGCCTGCGGAATGGATGTGGGCGGGATCATAGCAGACTATGTCCTGTCTCTCCTGCCGAGCCGCCTCAGCAGGAAGATGTCGCTGCTCTCAGTGGTATCTAGCACCAGTGAAACCAGCAGTGAGCCTGAGGTGTGTATCCCCACCGAGGTCATCATTCCCACAGAAGTGTGCATTCCCAACGAGATCTGCCCTCCAGGTGCTACCTGCCCCATCCCAGACGCCATGTCCACCATGAGCACAAGCTCCACCTCCAGCGAGAGTGAGGTGGATCTAACCGAAACAGGCCCCAACCCGGTCACCCTGGATCCCGCCTACAATATCAATTCCCTGCTTGTGAGCGAAATGAAACTGTTGACTGAGTGAGCTGGAATCACAGCCACAACCACACACAGTTATACACACATACACAAACACGTAGAATACATACACACAAACAGTGGACATTATACATACAGATGCACACGTGTAATCATACTAACCCTCCCTGTAAACCTGCATCTGAGGCTGCTCCCCTGATGTTTCTTCTCCTTTGACAAACTATAGAAGTATACAGTGCGGCTTGGAAGTTGGAGTACACTCCAGCCCGGCTGAAGAGAAGTTTGCCACTGCTATTCGAGGGTGCATGCACTATTGAGTGGATTTAATCAGGATGAGATTCCCAGATGTAACCTTTCAGCCATATTCAAACTGGATTCTGACATTAATACTGTGGGTTAGGGTACTTTGATAGATTCTTAAGGTTGTTTTCAAATCTGTAGGATAGAGGAAGGAAAGAATGAATGAATTTTGTCTGTTACGATACTTGTAGTAAAGCCTGGCTGAACGGTGAAATTGATGCATGCTTGGGTTGAGTGCAAACGAATGGACACAAATTTTAAATGCCCACTAGGATAAAAGGCATATAACACCCTGACCTCAAAACATACACAAACACAGGAACAGAGGGACGGTAAGAACAAAAAAAAAAACTGGAAAGCTGTGAATATTTCCATCCATCCTAACTCTTTTTAAAGCATGAGTGAGTATGATTTATTTTAGTCTGTTGCGATGGCTGCTTGTAGTAAATGAATTACTGCTGATCAGACAAGTGTAATGGTTTCATTTGCTTTGCCGCTGCCGGTAAAATTGAAAGACTGAAGTGGGAACCCTATTGAATTGGCTTTCGCAAGTTGAAGAGTCGGTCCAAAGCTATTAATTCTCATATGCAACCTCTTGGTAATTCTGTAGATCAGGCGGCCATTTTAGAAATCCATGCTGTCCGCCATTTTTACTGGTTAATGCACTTTGTTTACAGATCAATAGTCTCTTAAGACACTTGGGAGTCTGCACGGCTACCATTCCAAATCTGCATATTTTAGAGGCTGGCCAGGAAATAAAGATGGCTGACTTTTAATAGTGATGTTTTTACCACAAGGGCTGACATTTTGCCAACACTAAGCGGTGATGATGAATAAGCTATTTGTCTTCAACGATATGTTTGTACAAAATTACAGCAACAATAAACCTGAAGTGTCAACTTATGCGGGTGCTACAATTTCTCTTAATTCAGCCATTGATTGGAAACAGTAAATGTTTAATCTGAACTAAATTTACTAATACTAAAAAAAAAAAAACTGCACAACACATTAAACATCAAACTACACCATTGGCTCACCAAAAACCCAAATCTGTGTATATTCCAATTGACTTGAACAAACCATATTAACAAACTCCAACTGGACCAAAAAATGTGTTTACAATGTGAAACGCTATAGTTTCAATTTATCAATTGTGTTTGTGCACTTACTTTTTGTTGTTGCTAAGACGCAACATTTAAGGCAACCAATTTACATTTTGGAAGCCAACTCAAAGGTTTTAGAGAGGAGAAAGTTGTGCCAACTAGCTCTATTTAGTTCTGAAAACTTTCAACAAAGATCTGCAAAGCATCCAAAACAAATTCGTTGGTGAATATTTTTTTTCTCTTTGGGTCCAAACTGAGAAAATGGAGTTGGCTCTCAAAATGTAATTGCAGCCGTTAGACGTATTGTCCCCCCCAAATGTACTATTAGAGTTTACATGTTGTTATAGCTTCAAAATGGAAGTTAACTCGGATGAATCATAAGTTAACTCAGGGAAGCAGCCTTGATCAAATTCTGATGAAATATGTGATGTTGATTCGAGACAGTCCTGCCTATGTGTATCCGTAAACAAAGCGTTACGTTTGACAAGCGGATGCTGTGAAACCTGATTGGTTACATGCGCTGTTTTCTGGTTTGTTCTTATAATATTTAGCATTCTGTTGTCTTCTGTTTTTTCCTAATTTATCATTTTCTGTTTGAGGAAAAGAAGTCGGGGAGAGTGATGAAAGGTTATAGTGCATAATTGACAGGACAGACATGGATAATCCAAGATCCTCTCGCACCTCCTCTCAGCGTTGTGATTAGTCTTGTGTGTGATGTGTTCCATCATTCCATGCAACCAGAGACTTGCACCCTCAACCCACACAAGAACAAGTGTCCCTGAAACCTCTGACACGTCCTGTTCGCTATAACACACCATATGGTTACTGAACCCTAGCACAATCTGCCTTCACTTCCAGTAGAACGCAACCGGAAGTTCCTTCACTTCATATGTTTAGTACCAAACCTGTGTTTCTCACATTTCAGTACTTAATAAAATAAAGGTTGGACGCTCATGACAGCAGCACAGAAGCTAATATGCATCAGCAGTACAGCACTGTCTACATGAAGTAAAGCTCACTGCGTCTCCTGACTCATGTGAGCTGACTGTTATCTGGGTGTCACATAAATGAAAAACAGTTGCTGCTAATAAAACTGAAATCTCTGGTATGGAAAAGGGAAATGTTTTGACACATGTTCATTTCATTGCTTTTTTGTGAAAATTTAAATGCCAAAAACCAAGCAATGTCATATAATTTAAAAGAAAACATTACTAGTGATAGAACGCTAACATTAATGTTGTGTTATTACGTAATAATACAGGTCAAACAAATAAAGGCATTTTAAAAATGTCAAAATCATATTGTTGTTTTGTCTTCATCTCACGTAGCAGTTTGTTTGATTCATGTTTGACTAACTCCAGGTAGCTGTATGCAGATCTCGATCTTTCCAGTCCAGAGTAAACCATGGGAAATGTCCACAAAAATTCATTGTATTTCATTAATAATGAATCTGTAGGTTATTTTATAAACATTTTTAATACCATGCTATTTGAAATTTGACCAGTTAATTTATGTATTTGAAAAAATGGGTATGTCGTCATATTCTAATTAAAGTAACATAGAGAGGAATGCTTTCCTCCAACAATTTGATATTTGTTTCCCGATGTTTGTCCAAGGATTTGAATTTTACTTTCCCTTGCTTCTACATGCAGCTGGGGATGGCCAAAAAATAAATGAATGCAAATGTGTAACAATCAAGCTGATGTCATCCTGAAAGCATCTTCAAATACTGACAAATTACTTCAGTATAAAAATGGTAAAACAAAACTTTAATTTAGTAACTTTTTGTATCCTTAAGTGTTGTGAATTGATGGTAGTGCAATATGATGTACTTGAATAATTTTTGTACAACCTATTTTCGAAGACAGATTTTGAAGCTATTTTGCATTCTCAACTTTTATCACTAATTATACCCCAACTAAACCTTTTTCTGAAAGTTCAAACCAATGGATGAGGTGGCTTGAATTTTTTTTAAAAGAAACAAAATGGCCACCATTTTAAATTGCAGCATTTTAAGTTCACACTTCACAGCGGACGGGTTGGACAAGTGTTTGGGTTTTGGTGAAAAGTATAAAATATGACGTCTTGTCATCAATTTTCCCTGCTCTCCCTACCGCCAGCATGAGTAACTGTGATCTTATTTATTCTACTTCTACAGATAAATGTATGTTTTGGTTTTAGAATTTCTTCAAGTGCAACGTGCCTGTATGAGCCAGAGTGTCACTTCCTGCGCTCAGACTATCCTTTCAAACAAACTTAATTTAGTTTTCATACTACTTGTTTTAGCACTATTACCTGCCCACCTGTTAAAATAAATGTGCATGGTTAACGTTCTGTTAGTTTTAGCATTTAAAATACATTTTTGAGCATTTTGTCTTTTGCTTTGAACAGACAGGATGGAAATGAGGATTGAAGCAGGCAGAGAGAGAGGAAAGGTTGAGAAATGACAGTGGGTTCAGTATTTGAACAAAAATGCTGGGCACCTTATCTGACTAGGTCAGAACTTGATTCAAACATCTTTGAGAGAATATATATTCATTGGTCTTATTATAGTTGACCAACAATAAAAACAGACAATGAAGTTACAATCAATATAAAACGATGTAACAACACAATTAAACAGTTTGCAAAGCAACTGCCAAAAACATGTTGATGGTTCATAATTAATCAGTTTAATGAATCACTTACTTTTTAAACTTGTTTTTACTTTAGGTAGGTGCATGGTTGAAAGTGACTTGGTTTTATTTAGTGATGAATTGGTTGATGACTCACTTTGATCCCAAGTCATTTTCAGCTCGTCGTAGGAGAGTAAGGATTGACCCTCTCAGTGAGTTTTGTTCACTTAACCCTTGGATCAAGTCATCGGCCTTCTTCCCGTAATCCAGAGCCTATATTTATGAGGAAATAAAAATGAAACCTTATTTTTAAACCAGCCAAAGGACTAATTTGCAGAATTATTGAGTAGTAAATAATGGTTTTTTTTTGTTTGTTTTGTTTTTAAATAGAATTCAAATAGTTTGGGATTTAAACAAGGATGAACTTGTATGAAGTCTCTCTTAACGAGAATCCCTTTACAGCTAGAATATTGATGGAGCCATCTTACTGTCACATTCCATTATGGGTTTAGTCAATAGAGTTCATCTGGATGGAAGCTGAAAGAACTTCATTTACATATAAACCTCCTGGCGCGATGACCATTGAAAATAAATGGGAAGGAGCAACACAAGAAATGGGGAAGCATAGAGAAGGGTTTTTTATGTTAGTAATAACTTAGATTTTCATGACCTCACTGACAACTCCCTAGCAACCAAACTGTTTACCCTAGCAACCAATTTTACATCTCTAACTCAACTTAGAAAAACTTATAGAAACGGGATTGATTTATTTCACTCAAATAGGCATGGGGGATATTATAGAATGTCACTGATATCTCCATAGCAACTAAGCTATTGCTCATTATGTCCCATTGCTGAAACACCATGACTCAATAGAGAAATTAGACTGCACAGCTTGCATGAGAAAAAAATGCTAGGGGTGATCCTATGGTTTATGACATCATAAACAAAGCAACCTGAGAACATCTTGTTTTTCTCCATTAAAGATTTTTTGCGATGAACAAACAAAAAAAGATTATGATCTGGTTCTGTACACGTGCTATTGCACCACATTTCTGTTAAAACACCTTGAAAAGTGATTTTCATACAAGGTCCCCTTTGCTAGGACATGGCAATAGTGTGCTAATTGAATTCAAGAGGGGAATGTGAAGTTATCACATAAATGTCTTAAATGTTTAATTAGTTTATTTGTATTGTTTACCTTAGTGTGGTTGTTGCATAGCAGCCAGAGCATAGCCAGGGAATGAGCCAAGATGGCCGCCTGCTCAGGGCAAGGCTTTGCACAATGCTCTTCAAACTCTAGAATACTTCTCAACATCTGATCAGCTTCCAGGCACTGGGCCTCGTCTACAAAAACACAACAGGAAGCTCTGTGTCACAGGTCAGTCCGACAGTCTATTTCAAATACCCTCCACTGTGCTTCCAGGAAAACTTCTCATGAAAAACACAAAAGAATACTTGAACTGAAACACTTCCTCAATGTTTTTTTTTTCTAAAAATGAAGGAAGAAATCTGAATCAGATCATAAATGTACATACACACCTTAATTAATCTGATAGTTTTTACTTTTTCTGATCTATTCAATGTATAGAGTAGAGATCTGTTCAGTTCAGGCACTTTTCTTGAAATTACAGTTTCAAAATTCCAGCTTTATGATTGATATGTACTGTATTTATTCAAATCCACTATACCACAGGACTGGACTAGCCAATGCTTTTATCCAAAGCGACTTACATTTCTGGGAAATAACACATTTTGTCAATTGTTTTCCCTCAGATTTTAACCCAAGACCTTTTGCATTGCTTGCACAATGCTCTACTGACTAAGACACAGAAAAGCTAACACCTAACCGTGTGCCACCGTTCAGAACTGGCAGAAACCAAGGTAGCCCATCTACTATCTAGTCTGACCAGAAGTGGTATTTGTGGAAGAGCTGCAGCCTAAAAAGCCATACCTCAGATGTGGGAACACTGGGAATTGGCTCAAGTATGCATGAAAACAGAAACCGAGGTGTAGAAAAATGGCAGTAGGGGGTTTGAATTCATGAGTCTAAATTTGAAATATGTGGCTGAAGCAGGAAGCTTTGTTGGCCAAATTGTTACAATGATCAGGCATCAGTAAAGCATGGTGGAGGATCCTTGAATGTTTGGGGCCGCATTTCTGCAAATGGAGTTGGAGATTTGGACAGAATTAATAGTGTTCTCAATGCTGGGAAATACAGGCATTGTGCAATACCATCAGGGAGGCATACAAGTGGCCCCATATTTATTCTGCAGCTGAACAAGATGTAGAATAAACCTTAACATCTGCAACCCTAACTCTAACCTGCAAATTTAACAATTGTTTGCATTGTAAAACAAGAATAATATTTCTAGTGACATAACAGTGCATGTGTTAACGTACACAAATTATTTTAAACATGTATAAAACACAGCAGATTGTGTATGTTGATGTTTATTGTACTTCCTGCTGTTAGCCGATGAAACTTTCTTGTAAAGGCTAACTGGTTTACTTGACGGAAGGATTAGCACTGTGTGAAGTAAAGCCTAACATGACCAGACTGTCTGCCCTACAGAAGCACTTAGAAACAAGCTGTGGCCGTGCGCGCACACGTGTGTGTGTGTCCGATTGATATCAGGTCACGCTTGTTGATGTTGCTCTATGTGTCCACGAGGCCAGGCAAAGCAAGGCCGGCTGAGCTGTTTCCTGCTATATACTCATCTGATCACAAGTTCTTAGATGATGTGGTTGGCCTCAGGCTAGAATCCGGCGCCAGTCTGCTGACCTCGGGTCAGTCGTTAAGAGGCCAGAGTGCATGAAGAATCAAGCACACTGACCACTGAGCAGCAGTCAGCTCGGATGCTGAGCTTAGCCAGCCACGTCACCCCAAGTCTTAGCCAAACAAGCAGAGCTGAGGTTAATAGGCTTTGAAAGAAGGAAGTAGGGCAGGAGGGCGGCACATAGTCACGAATGTGTCACGTTTGATCTCAACTCTCAGTAGAATGAAGCAGCTTTTGCTCTGGGACATGACCTCATGACACAACACTAAATATATAACTACCCTCCCACAATTCTCAAACAAAAACATCTCTGTTTACTCCGTGATTTTAAAGCTATTCATTTTTATTTAGATTATAACCATGCTATTTCTTTTCAATTGCAAGCAAACAAAAGAATTCGAAGAATATTTTGACTTCATACATGGTTTATATAAACAGCAATGCCCCCAAAATTTGAAATAAAATGGAAATGAAAGAAAAAACACATCAGTTTCTAAACACTTTGTAATAACAGAACAAAACAATTCCAGACTTAAATTAACATTAAATATGTTTTGTTCTCTGGTGGTAATGTTCTATTATAAACATTATATATATATCTAGTCACCAATTTCTTTGGCGTTTCCGAATTTATTCATTTTTTTTTCACCCCCTATTGATTGTAAACCCTTGTCCATTTTTTGCATATTTGCATATGTGATTTTAAGTAGATTATTGAGTGAAGGTAGCATTTGAACCCTTAAAATGTAACAATACCTGGTGGCATGACGTGTTGGCAACCAAAGAAGTCAGACGTTTCTAGAAGTTGGTCACAAGGTTTGCACACATCTCTAGAGTGATTTTGTCCCATTTTCCTTTGCAAATCCTTTTCAAGTGATTAAGGTTTTGAGGCTGACGTGTGGCAAACTTTTAGCTCTAGCTAAGAGTTTCCATGTAGACACACCAGGACCTTGATAATGTGCTTCTTAAAACCCTTTTGCCCTGACTCTGTGTTTTGGAGTCATGTTAATTTTACCTAATGATCATTTACCTCACTGTAAATGATCCTATTATTATTTACGAAAAATAGTACTTTGGATGCATTTTGCAGAAACCATATCTATTTTAAAATCCACCTATGCATTTTGTAACAGTTTTACTCCACAGAAGTGAGACTATATATGGACAAGCCTTTGTGTAGGTGTTCTGTTATCATGTCATTTACCAAAACACTGCTCTGGTTGAGTGCTGCTCTGACTGATGCCATCCATCAGCTTACACAGACGCCTGTGCCATGAGCCTGCCACCTGCACACAAACACAATGAGTGAGACTGCTCGGAGACATCAAGTATTGTTCATCTGTGGACCTCTGTGTAGAAGGAGTGAGCAATGTCAAGCTTGTTTTGCTTCACAAACACATCAGCCATGAGGAAATATCCCCCAGATGTGACGGTACTGTCCAAACCAAACATCTCACAAGCATAGTACACCTGCACACAGAAACATGTCAATCATTTATATGACACCAATATGTATTTTATCAACAGATGTCAGTTTCAGTAAACTCTGGGTATCTTCATAGATGCATTTAAGAACGTCTTAATACCAAACTGGATTTTAAATCCTGGTAAATGCTAAAAGAAATTACCGTATATACTGTACATATACATATACTTATATTTTCACGTACTACCCAACCTAACAAAATCAAACTAAATCATCAACAAACCTACAACTGTCTCTGATGCAGCTACTGGTATTTTACCTTTTTCAGAATCTGGCAACCCTAGCCTTCAAAGTCAGAAAAGCAGTCGTCTCATGCAAATGATGGTAACTGAAAACTTAGTAATGTTGGAAAAACAATAATCTCACCACAAAGTTTTGTTATTGTCTGAAGAGCAGGTGAGTAGTTTTGGTAATAGTGAGGTGCATTTTGAAGGCAGCTTGAACGAATCGAATATGTGTTGCATAACTGAAGCTGTGTCGTCTATCGGCTGTTTCCTGCTGTTATTAACCCAAGAGTGAGAGGGGCAGAGAGTGCCGGCAGCTGTACCATTTTTCAGCAACATCACCAGTCAAATTTTTAAAGATTTCTTTTTGCCTTTATTTTTGAATTGACTGGAAAGTAAGTAATTTGATAGAAGGGGGTGGAGAGAGGGGGAATGCTAGGAAATCACAATTGGTTCAATATTCGAACTCATGTCACCCTGCGCAACTGGGCGTACATATCCCCACGCCCCATCCACTATACCACAGGGGTGGATTTTAAATAAATAATAATATTAAAATAATAAGTCAGAATTTCATTTAAAAAAAAATTATATTCTAGTTTGATTTGTGTTTTCTTTTTTTCATTATTTTTCACATTGTGTTGCATTTTAACAAGTCTGGATTATTAGTTGTGTTATGCAGGTTGGTACACGGCTAACAGCCCTATTTGTCATTAATTCGAATTTAAATACTGGCAAGAACCATTAACTTTTGTGAAGAGAGACGAGTTGGTTATTACTTTTAGAAATCCTGAAAATAGCCATTTAGAATTACAGAAAGCTTTAGTGCACTGACAGTCAAATTCTTTTAGGGAATGTGAGCTAGCAAATAATAAATTAACACTCTATTTAACCACTTATTTTGTATAAGCTTACTAACTGAAATATGAATTCCAAAATAATTTGTTAACATGTTTTAAGCCAAAATCTTTACATTTGAATGCTTATTTAAACCCTAAAAGTAACTGATGCAGATATTATCATAGAGAATTATTTCCAGTGAAGACACTTGCTAGACTGGTTCCATCAGACATAAAAGCCAAGCATTTACTCATTCAACAACAAGCAACTCTGAAAACAACCGGTTAAACCTTGTAGGAGGGGAGCTATAGCAACAGTGGAGAGTACTGGTTCACACTGGTAAGCACTAACTTAACAACAAAGGAGTATTCTGGTCTGTTGAGTCTAAATGTCTGGTGCAATTATCAACATCAAGACTTTATCTTTTGCAATGATTCAAGAGACCTTGAAAGAATTTTATAGGGAATAAAATAAGGTCCGGCGTCCAGATTACAATACAAACATATATCAGCGTGGGGCTTTAGGATTCCTAGCATTTTAAGACTTACGTCATTAGCAAAGTGAGTGAGAGCAGATGTGTATTTTCCCATGGCACTGTGTAGAAGCCCCAAGGTTCTGTGCAGCTGATGAAGTACAGTGTGACTGCAGCTTGGTGATTTCATTACTGTCCACTCAGCTTTAGACAGATACTCATGTGCCTGGGAGAGAGCACCTAGACCTGAACACATACAAGCAGCACACATTATGAACAAAGCCTACTTGATGTCTCTTGAGTGGCTCTGGCTATTAGATGTTCTGTTGCCTCAGTAACCATCTTTGATGTTTCTGAAAAAATAGGAAGCGCACCGACTTGTTGACAAGTGTTGACTTGTTTACACACTTGTCAAATGAAGCATGACAGCAGCGTGACTTCTCAGCATCTAAAACATCTCATCTATCCATCCAGATGGACGCCCAAGGATAAGGTTGTGTCTTGGTCCACTCCTTGTTTCAATAGTGAAGAGCACAGGGTGTTGGCTGTTCCTGGTGTGTCTGTCACAGTTACATTGCTTCACTGACAACTTCATTCCAAAGAAATGATTCTGAGCTTCACTGGTGACTATGGAGCGCCCTTCCCTCAGCTGTTATATCGGCCCTTTCAGTATCGGTATTTTTAACCAACCACAACTTTATTGGTAAATCTTTTAGTGAAGTAAACTAGTCCCACTTAGCTAATTTTAACATCCAAGGCTTGATTGTATTTCCATGTCTGTTAGATCGGTCCCTTCATTATTGGCGGTCAAATCTTTAACCAAACCCCACCTTTTTTTTTTTTTTACTAAGTACACTTGTTCCTTGTAGCTGTTTTAAAACATCCTTGGCTTGTTTGCCTTGTGTATTTCCATGTCTGTTAGATCGGTCCCTTCATTATTGGCGGTCAAATCTTTAACTAAACCTCACTTTTTTTCTTTTTCTTTTTTTACGAAGTAAGCTTGTTCCTTGTAGCTGTTTTAAAACATCCTTGGCTTGTTTGCCTAGTTGTTGGTTTCCATGTCTGTTGAATGTTCTCTAAAGTTTATTTCCATGTGTTCTTCAGTGTGTACATGTTTAGCACATTGCTCTTTTGTTGTATTTAATAGTGCAGTAAAACCAAACGAATAGGAAAATGGTCAAAAGGCAATTTTTTTTAAAACCAAAACAAGGCATAAATTTACTAATATTGCCCAATGGAATGCAAACAAACAAACGGAAAAAAAAAATGTAAGAAGCATTTCGATTACTATTCGCCCTTTAAAAAAGGGATTATATATATTATTTATGTTATTGCCTGCTGGAAACTGTTTGAGAAATCTAGTCAGGATGAATAATAAAACAATCAAATTATTACAGGAAAGTTCCTGGAATAAAATGATGAAAAGAGCATTAATTTGAAACAGAAATCTTTTATGTTTGCCCTATGCTCTCGCTGAAGAGCTGAGTGCAAGAGTTTTCCACTCAGACAGAACACATCTGCATGACTAGTCTGCCACATCCTGAATTACATAACAGGCATCTCTGCTTTTGGTTCTTGTCCAAGCACCACCCCCGAGCCCACCAATAGGCCAAGCTTCAGGAAGTAACTACAGCTCAAACCAATGCTGGCTTGTAAAAGACTTGCCCTGTGCTCTTTCCTATTCTCATCTGATGTGAATGTGAAAGTTATTAGCCGCCAGTACCCAGTGAGATTTAGAAAGTGAAGCAAAACAGAATTCCTCTAGTGGTGATCTAGAGCACTGTAAGCCAGTGACGCAGGATGAAAAACATGGTGATTCACATTAGATCGTTATTTTACCCACAAAATATACAATACTGTCCCTTGATTGACATTACAGATTCCCACTAAAACATCTAAACTATTAACGTACATAGAGGAGATGCCGAAAAAACATTGTAAAATAACTCGAAATACACTCACCTGCCCCTTTTTTTTAGGTACACTTGTCTAACTGCTTGTTTCTAATCAGCCAGTAAGAACTCATTGCATTTAGCACCATCTGCTGCAGTTTTAACCATCAGAATGGGGAAGAACGTTTTTTTATGTTACTGAACGTGGCTTGTATCAATGGTTCAGGATGGTGGTGGTGCTCTAATGGTGTGGAGGATTTTTTTTGGCTTCTTTGGGCCCATTAGTACCAATTGATTGTCATGCCAATGCCACTGCCTACCTATTGTATTGTTGTTGACCATGTCCATCAGTTTACGACTGCAGTTTATGACATGACAATTCACTGTACTCAAATGGCTTCCACAGTCACCAGATCTCAATCTAACAGAGCACCTTTGGGATGTGGTGAGATTCGCAGCTTAGATGTGCAGCTGACTCCAGCAACTGCATAAGTTCAAGTTCATTCATTTGTATAGCGCTTTTCACCACAGACAGTGTCTCAAAGCAGCTTTACAGTAAACCAACAAGTTTAAACTCAGAAATTAATTAATTAATAAGTGGTGTATATGTCCCTGATGTCAGCAAGCCTGTTGCAAGCAAAAACTCCCTTTTGGAAGAAACCTTGAGAGGAATCGGACTCAAAAGGGGAACCCATACTCATTTGGGTGACAACAGCAGTGTGATTTACATAAACTACAGTATAAACAGATGATATTGTAGTATAAAGAGATAATATAGTATAAACAGATGATGACTGTGTTAGGTGTAGGTCCAGGGGGCACCGGAACATCTCCAGGTGAGTCTGGTTGTTAGGGTGAGGAGCTGGTGAGCGGAGCCATAATGCTATAATGGTGAGATGGTGCAAACTCTGGGGAATGTTTCCAGTACTTTGTTGTGTCTATGCCACGAAGGATAAAGGCAGTTCTGAAGGTAAATGGGGTCCAACCTTGTACCTATACGGTGTACCTAATAAAGTGGCCGATGAGTGTATATTCCACTTTAGATTCTTCAAAGTAGCCCCTATTTATTTTATTGACAGCACTGCAAACCTGTTCCTTGACATGTCTCTTGAAGGAAAACCATATACAGCCTTCGCTGAGGTTACATACTTTGAAAAGGCCAGCTTTAGTCTTTTAATATAGTACACTGTCCATGCCTCACCTATATTAGCCTGTGCAAGAAGTAGATATGCTGGGACCAGTTCAACAGCACACGATCCGTGGACCTCCATGGACCAGCGCAAGTACTGGATAGCAGCCGGTAATGCATCCTGAAATCTCTTTTTAGACACACAGCTCTGCGCTTCCAGATGAGCAATCTCGATTATGACCATCTGGTGTTAAAAACAAACACACGCTATAAACAAAGCATCATCATAGAAGATGGATTTTATTTGTGAAGCTATTTAACCTGTTTTGTTAATTTTTCTTGGTTGTAATGGTCTCGATCGGAGAGTGCACCAGCTGGAGGAGGTGCATGGAGGGATGTCAGTAGTGGGCACACTTTTTTATGAATACAGGTCCAGTCGGTCTGCTGATGCTCCAGGTTGCTACTTACAAACAAGGCACAAATCAAGATTTTTTTTTTACATTTAAACTGAGGATTTTACTAGAGTGAGAAGTTACTTTTTGAGTTTTTGAGTTTGAGATCTCATTCTGCATCTGTTTCCTCTGAACTCCAAAACCCTCCTCAGTATTTAACATGAGAGTTAATGGTGAGTGAATGTGACCCTGGTGATGAATTAGTGACCTGTTCAGTGTATACCACACCTTTCGCCCAGTCTTAGATGGCTCTCACCATGCTGTGACCGATACCAAGACTAAGCTGGTTGAAAGTGGATGGATTTAAAATTTTTAACAATGGCATACATTTTTCATGCTGTTTACAAGAAAATACCTTAAGTAAAAAATGAAACACAAAATAATACAATTCTGCTGTGCTTACACAGCACTCATCAGATTGCATGAAATTTGATTAGAATAATTTAAACGCTATATATGTATGTAATATTAAAAATAACAACACTTTTTTTTCTGACGAGTGAAGTTACTAGACAGACGTTAGCATAAGGTGCCTGGTGATGTGTACGTAACACGTCGCGAGAGTCTTGACGTTGTTACCACAGGAAATGAAGCTCCACAGATGCTCACAAACATATGTATATTTCCAGTCATTTTTCTTTCTTTTTTCGGACTTAGCAGGGTCAAAGCACGTAAGACTGGCTATTCTCAACCCTCTGCACATAATTTCTCCTCCAGCTGTTTGAACTCGTTCAACCTTTTCATCTCACGGTAACACGGTGAAGAAGAACGCCTGCGTGACGAGCGGGCTTACAGCGCCATCTGCTGTCTTCACATACAATTACACAATAATTCTACGCCGTCTAATAAAGTTTAAGTATGGCATATTTAGAAACAATTACTTTAAGACACCACACTCACCAGTAAAATGTGACCAGGCATTTTGTACACTGTAGCTTCGCAGGTTTCCTACAAAGCTCGCAGAGTTTCTTTACTCCTTTTGGGTTTGCTAGCGGGTTAACAGTCGACATCACTGGCCTAAACGAACAAAAATATCCGTTTCAGGTAACAAATAATAACAGTAAGCTTATTAAAACAGCTGTAGAAATTCAGCAAGGTTACATATTATCCTTTCAAACAAACTCACTCAAAAATACGTGCTTGTTTCTGGGCAATCTTAGGCGACTTGTGTTTTAAAGTGAGTTTCCATGGAGACACCCTCGGGACACCTGTAGAGGATCATCAGCCACGCGCTTGTTATTGCTTGCTATGTCTGAAAAGAGAGGTGTGTGTTATCAAAGACCTGTTTTACATTGCACAAACCGATAAAACACTACGTTTGCATGTGGTCCATTGCTTACCCTTCCAAAAGAAACGTAGAACAACTGAAAATTGAAGTCATTGTCACAACATTCCAGTGCTCTATGTATAAACTATTTTAAGAACTCAAAACGTACACATTTCACCATTTATTTTATTGTATTTCACGGGATGTTTTGGTTCCCTTGTTTTATGATTGGGGCAATCTCCACTGATACACAATTTAGGGCAACCAGATAGCATTTGACCACGTCAATAACTGACAAGTATCAAAATGTAAGTGCAGCATGTGATGTGCCTTGAAATCTACTGACACCTTCTGGTGGATCCTGATACAGGTTTTTGTGTCCATGCATTTCATACTGTGGTCACCAGTGCTGGCAGGCCAAATATTATTGCTTTTGACAAACTCTGGTACAATAGAAATTGTAAACATCATAGGTCATTTAGTGTCCAGACCAGAAATGAACATTTCAGCTCTAAGTTAGACAAGTGTGACTGGATCTTCTGAGCATCTTTCATTATGGTCAGTCTTATTATATTAGAGTTGGATTTACTTGCCTTACACTAGATTGTAATCACGTCAGTCATCAGTGTTAAGTGTTTCTAATGCTCTAGTTCCTAATAACTGCATCTCAAAACAAAATCATGTTTATTAGCTACACAATAACGTTTCTAACTCACCAAGGATATATTTAGTTAAACCTATGAAATCCACACCACAGCTTTACGCAATTTAATACATTTTACACAATTGTATTAAAATTGTTTATTGGTTTGCTCAACCACACAAAAACAAACTGAACATGTGATTTTAAAATGGCTACAATTTCAAAAGATTGTACCCAATCCCTTTCATACCATACATGAACTAGACCTACACTGAAACAAATCATTAACTTAAAAAAAAAATTCTTCAAAGGACTCAACCTTCCACCTTACTTTAGTGTTCTGTTTAAATTGATCAATTTAATTGACTGAAAAGGCATGAAAATGTTAGTGTTATTATTTGCTCAGCACAACAGTGTTTTCATTCCCACTAACAAGATATTCACCTTCACAAACAGTAGAGGAGCTGAGACAGCTCAAATCCTTTAAACAGCAGTGGGGCGATTGTGATCTTATCCGTGATCCTGAAATTGAGTCATTAAAGCTGCACCAAGTCTCCTGTGCTTTTGTCTAGCAGCTGTTGTTATTCAGCAGAACTCAGAGATTACATTACCAGCTCTACCTCATCACAGAAATCTTCATCTATTTACAAGTAGTGGCGAGGGAAAAAATAAAGGATGTTCACTTAGTTAAATCGGACTATTGCACTTGTTACTTCAATTTAACTAAAGAAAATATCTGTGCAAAGAAAATGTAAAAGTTTGGCACCACCAGATACAACAATACAACATGTAATGAAATCTATGAGCTATTGACTCAATAACAATGCATATAGTAATGTTGAAAACACCAAATATCTGCAATTTAATGGTCATTAGTCCAACAATAATCGACCTCATTCTCGAGGTGGTGCTGTTTAATTTTCATACGACATGTGAGACAGCATTTAATTGAACATTTCCAGTACTTTAAAAAGCTCTTCTTTTCATACACCTTAAAGGTTACACAGCTACAAAAAGCACATTTGGAACAAAACATTTTAAAACATTTGCCACTTCATTAAAATTCCCTTCATCTATTATCATTTTACTTCCAGTGATGTTAATTCTGTTGTTAATGTTCGTTTTGAAGCTACCACTAGTGAAACTTGTTTGTATTTGCATAGTTTGCTCATTGATCACCATGTCAATTGTTGTCTCTTCAGAACATTTTAATTCTACAGTTGAACAACATATACATAACCTGTTTCGAAATGTCAAGTTAATAGACAAAATGGATCAGAATTCATTGAAATACTTCAAGATGGAAACATTTTCAGTTCTGGGATAGCTTGTTTAAAAACAAAACTCTAAAATTAAGCCACCGAGAGTTCAGTACCTTTGTTTGTGGCTCAGTTTGAAATGACTTTTCCCAGAACGCGAATACAAAATAAATCCACACACACTTCCTTATTAGTGGATGTCGCTCAACTTCGAATGTTTAAGAATTAGATACACAAAGCTGATAAATACAAATGTCAGTAAAATCTGCATGGCAATCAATCAAAGGCACAACGTCTGTTACAAAACCTAAAAACACAAAAACATTTAAAAGATCCCTTCTTTTAATGTCCCCTAGTGAACTGTCTGATCATCACTAAATTATTTGAGAACAAGCAGGAATCAGAAAAAAATGCCATTTTGCTTGGAAGTTACCAAAAATGGTACCCATTGGCATCTTCATTTTTACAGTACAGTTGGAACCGTAGAAGCACTGTGAAATCCTGAGACCCTCAGAACAGGAAACACCAGTCTTTCCATCATAATACTATCAAACTTTGAACGATCCATCTTGGGATATCACCATCATGGTTTTGATGCTTTAGCAAACCTTAACAGCGTTTGCTAGTATCAGATGGAAAACAGACATATTTTAGGGGAAGTATACATACAACTTAAAAATAAAGCAAAAACCCTACATTTCATTATAATGATGACCTTTAATCTAACGCTCTTTAATCTATTCCTATAATTACGAGTGAAACACCTGTAATCTCATGCCTAGAACAGAAAAACTGTGCGCATCACCTTAAATACCACGTTTGTGCTGGACTGCTCTGTTTAGAAATGTGCAACTTGTAGCTTCATAAACCGTGTCATTTTACAGTTAACATCTAGGAATGCTTACGTAATACATCAGATACAGTTGAATTGTGTCTAAGGTACAAAAGGACTCTCAATTTGTAGATTGAGAGAAGCAAATTAAAATCTGAGGCGTTTATTGGCACGGCAGTCCCTGGTGCTTTTTTGCAGCACATTAAAGGGGAAATGATTGTGTCAGTTTGGAGGGTCAGATCAAGATAATGTGAATTTAGCAGAACAAACAGTCCTCGGTTCGTCAGGGTCAGCTCACACATCTATACGTCAACTTCTGCCTCCTTCGCTTTCTCATTCAGGGCATTGTCTAAATTGGTCTCCTCATCCTTATCTTCCCGTCTGGCTCTTCTCTCCTCCTCTCTCCTCTCTTTGTCCACGAGCCGGTAGTTGATTCCCATTCCCACAAACAGGAAGATGCTGGCAATCACCAGAACGATCCCACAACCCTGATATGTGTATTTATAGTCATCGTAGATATCGTTGAGCCTTCCTGCAAGGGGACAAAAGGAAAAAATATATAGATCAGGGTTTGGAACATAGTGTAGATATAAAGTTCAACGAGTAAACCCCAAAGGTAGCAATATTCAAAGAATATAAATGTAGACATTAACTTCTCGAGCAATTAGTCAAGTTTATTTTCCTGTTGTCTTGCAGTTACCATCAAATTTTGAGTATAACTTGCTCAAGCTGAAAAATATTAATAAATTATCTTATTATTTTAGAAATAAAAAAAAATAATGAAAGGTGTCATTATGTAAAATCTTTTCGTGTTATTACCTCATCAAAAACCTCAACTTTTATTCAGAATCTTTCATATACGTTTGTGTAATCCCATATTCCTTTGTTAGTGAGCAGAAAATAGCTCTGTGTTCCTAGCGCCACCCATAGTTCCAGCAGCGCCCACTGACCACTCATTGACTGTGGGAGGTACAGGGGTTTAAACAGCACGTTTATATAAATATGAGGTGATTGAAAGAGGTTTTTTTTTACTGGTAATCTTCATATTGTTGCTAAACAATGAAAAATAACTGTAAAACACTTTTTACACTGACATTTTAAGATATCTTAAAATTGTGGATTAAGTGTAATATCATCCACCTGAGAATCTATCGATGTGCTCTTCAGGACCTAATTTGTAATAGTAACTCAAACGCAGACTAATGGGATACTTTTTTATACCATATTCTGGACACACTAAACTATGATAAATGTAACACATTGTGAAATTAAAGAATCAAGAAAAACACAGCTTTAATTTTTCCACCTTCAACTACAGCGGTAAAATATTTAACAAAATTTTTCAAATGGAGAAATTTCATAGTTCTCTCAAGCAAACATTCTAGTTTTTTTTTTGTGTGTGTGTGTTGTCATTGTTTCTGCTTTAAGCGGAGAGAATAATGTTTGGGTATTGTGGAGCATCACTAAACCAATCGGTTAGCAACATTATCACTTAAAGGAAGGTGGTAAAAATGCAGCTATTTATGATTTGCACATCGTCTCACTTCAAATCTCAAAACCTTCTGGTGCAGAAAATGTGCAGACTCGATTGTGTTTTCAGAGGTCTTACCAAGTAACGGTGGTCCAAGTAGAACAGGTGCACACTCCACGATGGTGACTAGCCCAACAGCGCTGGAGAATCGTTGGGCACCAACCAGGTCCATGAGAGTCTCAAACAGTACAGAACTGAGCCAACCAAAAGCCACACCAAAAAACACTGCATAGATGGCAAAGCCCAAGTAATCTGTGGACAAGGGTGCCAACAAGTGGCACACCCCATTATACAACACAGACGCTGCAAAGAAATACTGGATCCGAGGACGAACCCATCGAGTGTTGGCCAACAGACCCATGGACGGCCGTGCGATCATATCCGTAAAGGCCAGGATTGACAACAAGAATGCAGCCTTGTCCTTGGAAATGCCTTTACTCTTGGCATAGTTGCTAAGGAAGACAAGGGGTGCAAACAGTCCGAAGAACATGATGACATTTCCAAGCAGGTAGAGCAGGAACCCTCGATGGGTGAAGAGTGTCAGATCCAGGAAGCTGTTGATGGTCTGCATCACTGTTTTCTTCTGTTGAGGTTTGCCGTCACCATCCTCTTTTGGACTGGCGGGCTGTGGTTTAGGTCCAATGGGGCGCATCAAAGACCCAGCCACACAACAGTTAAGTAGAGCTCCTCCCAGAATGAGGAAGCTACCCCTCCAGCCAAACACATCAAAAAGCCAGCTGTTGAGCGGAGCCAGGGTGGATAGGAACACCGGGCTCCCAGCCATAGCGATGCCGTTGGCAATGGGTCGGCGCTTGTAAAAGTATTTCCCAATCATGGTTAAAGCTGGATTCAGATTAAAAGCCAAGCCCAGACCTGAAAATAAAGAGAAGGTGAGACTTACATCTGTGATTGAGAGAACCGTTCCAATTTTAATTAAATTAATAACTAATTCACTCACCGCCAATCACTCCCACACAGAAGTACAGACCCTCCACTGTGTTGCAGAAAGATGCTGCAACCAATCCTGTGCCAGACAGACAGCCTCCCGCAATCATGATCGGCCGACTGCCAAACTTATTCACCAGAATACTACTGATGGGTCCTGTTGAGAAAAAACAGGTTAAAGAAAGACATAGTTCTTAATGACTGCTATTAAATTATACCATTTACAGCTATGGGCCAAATATCTTACTCTTCAATGTTTAGTGTTAAAACAAGTGCAAAAAAACAGTAATACTGCCCCCTGGTGGATTAATAAGAAACGCTAACAACTAATTTGATTTGTATTAGAGTGTATATTTTCTTTGTGATCTTACATTTGGTTCATTTTACAATACAAGTTTAGATTTTTTATTAGTTTGTAATAAAATACTTTTAGAAAGTTTATATTACAAATAGTGATGCATGTAGCGTCATGATGACTGTCTTTTTTTTCTATTGTGAGCAGAGTTTGATATGCTGCTGTATTCTCCTCAATCTCAAACTCATTTAGACAAGTTTGAAAGTTAGAGCGGAGTTAATCACTTACATCCCTTAGAGTGGCCCTTTCCTCATGTAACGCGTTCACACTAGGGGCAGTTGAGGTGAGACGGAGCATGATTGTAACCGTAACAAAGAGAAATAAGTGAATATATATAGTGCAGCTTATTCGCATACCAAAAAGTTATTACTCAACAACATGGCACTTAATTCAAGAGAATGTTCAAGAAGTAAAATTTACCCTTCAAAGTCAATCATATGCGTCGTTTCTGTAAGCTAGAAATGTTAAGCTTTAACCAAAAAAAAAAGCTCAGACATAGATTATACTTCCGTTTCAGGTAGACTGAATTCTAAACATTGAGCTTTTAAGATAAAATTTAGCTCCCTTTAAAGAGTTTTAATAATGTAGTTGCACCACAAGATGGCGTAGCGATGGCAGATGTTCCCCATACCAGAGGACACATGAGATGAATCAACGGAAGCATGGACAGGACACGTATTCTTCAAAACAGCACATAAGGCCTTCATCAGCAGAACCACGCTGACCTACAGCCTCTGTGAAAGGAACTTGTATGTGACTGATTGCTCTTCACTTCAGTGACCTTTGTTGAAAGGAGGAACGCAAGAGAAACTTGACCTCACTTTCTTTGACCATCCCTTGATTTCCATCACAAATGTAAAGCTACACCATAAGTTATTCACACATTCACTGGAGGAAGATTGGGGGAAGGTACTTGAATTTAACAAGCTTACTTTCTTAGAAAAATAAAATGCTATCTGGGTTTTTAGAAAAAAAAATCTCTTATCACATCCCCTTTTCTGCAATTGGAGAGGAATGGTTTCACTTAAAATGTGTTTGGTGAATACGCCAATTCTAAAATCGACTTTGATGCTAGGAACTGTGACTTTTTTTTCCCTACCATTTACAAACAGGTTTTCCTTTAAAGCCCAAACCAGGAAACAAAGAGAGCAGTGGTCTAAATACCAGTGTGCAGTTATGGAAACTGCTTGAGAAGAACATGGGAGTGAGGAGAGGATGACAGACCATTACTTTGAAATAACTTCTATAATTAAATGTAACTTATTAGGGAAAAAGAGGTGACACCCCTTGGAAATTCAAGGTCTGTGAGGTGGCAATGTGTGTAGTTTGTAGTAACTGCATTACACAAAGACACAAATAAATATTTGAACGTTATATATATATAGTTAAGGGGAGGTTTGCATTGTTTTTGAAATATAATTTCTCACTTTCCCCCCTCAACCTTTGTTATAGAGCACAAAAAAATGTACTACTCGCAATTGTATTTTTTGTACAGTTTCTGGTTTGTTGTGGAGTTATTGTGTAATATGACAAACAATTTTTTTTAAAAGTGATAAAGCCTTGCCAACAAAACCATTATAATGGTGAATTATTAGTAGAAGGCCAATTGTAGAGTAGTCAAAAAAGGCTTCAGACTAGTAAAGGTTAAATGAACAAAAAAGTTTTAACCAGTTCCAAAAGCTGAAAATATAATTTGCCAATAAAAAAGGGGAAAAATTAAGTTTAATAATGTTGCAATCATAGTTTTGAGAGGACATGATTAACAGTATTAAAATTATTTTATTAAGCAACAAAATGCCACAAACAATTGCCCAAAGTGCCCAAACTAGCTCTGATGAAAGAAACGAAAGGAGCAATTGTCTTTATCCCACACCTCCAATTTTGTCAGATTACAGCAACTGAAAAAGGCCTCGTGTTGAGTTCAGACTACGTGCAGAGGGACGTTACCATAATGTATTCTCTGCAATGGAAACTACCCACACGTTCACCAGGAAGTAACATCACCAGGCTACACATTGCAACTCCACTCTATAACTGACGTAATTTGATTACAATTCTTAGTCATTCATTCTCCAAACAGCCCCTTCATTTTACTACTCAAACATTCAAGATCCTTACTTCTAAAACCCCAACCAAAATACCTTCGAATAAAAGAAGCCAGGTTCAACAGTGTAATGATGACTCAGCAGGGAATTTTGGGTTACTGCCTAAAACCCATTACTGGGTTTTCCCATCTGACCCAAAAACAAGCTCAAAACTATTCAACCGTAAAAATACTAGCAAACAAACACAGATGTGGCACCCTGCAGTCCACATCAGTAGCTAAAAGCAGGTCAGAGTTTAAACATACATCTGAGTTTTGCTTCTGACCTTATTTTCCTCTAAAAGAATTCAACAGCAGCATTGATTAAACCCCTACAGAGAACGGAAAACAATTCAAGTCCATATTTTAGTGCCTCTACAAGCACAAACATCTGATTGGGAAATCAACCATAGAAATGAAGCAACATGGAAGTCACGCCAACAATATTAAGATCTTCTCTAAAATACATCATGAATTGGAGTTTTCCTGGTTTCATTTTCTTAAAGGGGGAGGTGTCAATAAAGAGAACATGTGTGTGGATAACATTTTATAAAAGCACATGGTACAGATTTGCTCTAAATATACTTTACCATTACATTACTCATACAGTACTACACAATTATATCAAATAAATGTTATGCAACCCATGTGATGCTATATTTAATTATTTACAATATCTTTTTGTAGACCGAAGAACCAAAAAGAAGGGAAATTAAAATATTTGGTGTGACCCTCCAAATCCATTTGCAGAAATGCAGCCCCAAACATACAAAGAAACCCACACCATGCTTCACTTTTCTTCTTGACACTCATTACTCATTACAATAAAAAATAATACTTGTGTTACACTGCTCTGACGAAGGTTAGCATTAATAAAAATAAAGCACGAACAGACCTCCAGCATACATGACGGCCAGCATGATGGAGGAGATCCAGGAGACTTGACTGCTGGTGGCATTGAAGATCACCTCAATCTCCTTAAAGAACACTGTGATGGACTTCGGGAAGGCGTAGGAGAAGCCAATACTAATGAAAGCCCCTACCACCACTGCCCAACCCCAGCCACCTTCAGGAGGTGTGTAGCCCACCGGGCCTCCTGTTGCTGGTGGCATGTTGACACACACAGATGGTGATGAAGTTGAATGAAGGGATGGTGAGCGTAACTTCAACCACTGTCAGTCTGCAAGAACAAAAAAGGAAGATGTAAGGAATTAAGAAAAGAAGGCAACTTCTAAAACAGTTACACTGGATGCGCTCCAACTCGGGCAGAGTTAACAATAAGGACAGATCAAGTGGGCCACATGTGAATGAACAAAGCGTGACCCCAAATGCTGTGTAAATACCTTGTTTGAGCATTTACTTCTGTAGTCAGTTACTCTTTAACTGAGCTGATGTCAAAGCACACAAACATACATGCGCACAGTGTGTCAAATTTGCTCACAAAGAAAAGAGTTGTCTGCTCAGATGCCTTCACACTTATGAACACATTAATTGTAGCGACTTCTATGCTAGTAGAACTTTTAAATGATGTAAAGTAAACAAAGTACTGATTGAACATGTGACTAAGAGTCAGTGCCTAAGATTTGTCCAGACTAAACTTAAATGTAGAACCAGATGGTGAATTTTCTTTGCAGTTCCCATTAGAAGTATTTAATATTCGATTCAAATTGTATTCACATTACAAATTGAATGAGAAACAGTTGTGATAGAAATTTTCCTATGTAATGTCTCCATCTAGTGGTTATATTGAGAAATGTAATTTGAGAAACTTTTTAGAGCATACGTCATGCTTAGTCCCGCCCTTGAGCAGGAGGAAGTTAGAAAAGCACATGCGCTTCTCTTTGTCTTTCTCTTCTCTTGCTGTTCTTGGAACTGAGCACTCTCTCAGGAGTCTCTCTTTGTTTCTCCCTTTTCTTTCTTTCTCTTTCTTTTCTATCTCTATTCTTTTTATTTCTTTTTCCTCTTTTCTCTTCTGGCGTTCGTTAAATTTTTAATAGGCTCTTAATATGCGTTAAACCACGTTCTTCTTCCACGTTAGAGTCACGTGTGTAGGAAATGCGTTGAGACTGCTTATCTTGATAAATA